>CM031244.1:614140615-614435284 GCA_018340775.1 Taxus wallichiana var. yunnanensis
GTTGGGCGTGCCTTTACCCAACCTTCCCGGACAACTGTGTCCTCCTATAACTAACATGTGTCCTCCACTCTCCTTCCGAATGACCTCTGACACAAAGAAAGCGGTGATTAGCAAACTCAAAGCAAAACCAACAAAATGAACCCATAACAAGCAAACCATATCCAAATCGACCTATCAAAACAATACAATGAAGCTCATGCAATCAAAACATTGAAGAAAAAGGTGGTCAATTCAACTCCTCCATGTAGGACCTACAATCAAATTAAAATGTTGCAAAACAAATAAAAAGTGGTGGTAGTAATACAAGAGGAGATCTGTTTTATTTGGCATGTCATTTTCTCGGAACCACTTCCACAGGAAACCCTAAACCGCCAACAAAGCCATGTGGAGCTCCATCTCTGCCACATCACCATTTTCAAGGTGAGTCAAATTTCATCATTATTAAATTTAATTTTCTTCAATTTACTAAGCAAAAGCACAAGTGGCTGAGGTAGTTAGTGTGATAGTCTTGGGGAAGGGAGGTTTGGGGTTCAACCCCCACCCCCAACACAAGTTTTTAAACAATTTGAATTTGGCGGAAAATTTGGAGAAACCACCATAGTTAGAGGGACATTTGGTAGAAACCTCCACTAAACTGTTAGTTATAGCTAAACCCACCTCTAAACTTTTAGCGACAAAAACCCTAATTTAGGGTTAAAAAAATTCTCCTAATAGGCCTATTTTTTCCTTCCACACATTCTTTGCTAAAGGAGGTGTACCCAAAATTGCGTTTTCAGCCTTTTTAAAAAAAAATTGGCATAGAGGTCCGTTTTGGGCTCACGAAGGCCACTAGGGCCCGCAAAATGAAACCAATTTTCTTGTCATTCAAGTTTTTCCAAATTTTTAAATGTAATTACATGCTTCATTATATTGTAAAATTTACGAGTTACCATAGTTAATCGCAAATATTGTAAATCGCTCTAAACCGGTAGAGAGTTGTAATAAAAAATAATAAAAATTGGTTCTAAAACACTCACAAGATCCTAGATCTCATTCGTAGTGTTAAGTATATATAGTGCCTGCGGGAATCGCTTACGAGTAAATTCGTTGTGACTACTATTGCAATTAATTCCTAATATAGCTACAACAACATCATTTGGGCATCAACCCTTTAAATCGATGGGGAGTAATAAGGTCACAATGCACACACTATGAGCCATCCCATCCGTCTGTGAACGATTACACGACATAAATCTGGAATGAGAAATTACCCAAGTATATAGAAAAGTTACATGTGTGTATGAGGATATTTATTTTATTCAGTGTCAATAATCACATAGAACCCTTTCAAATCTCGTCTTGGTACCACATATTGAATTCTTTCACGTACCTATTCAATTAAAGGTTTTACAAGAGCTATTGAAATGGGGTAAGAACACTCAAGAACCCCAAAGCTTTGTGTAAATCCTCAATGGACCTGTTTCTTACGCATGACTATTGAATGTTGGGAAGGTGTGCGCGTGTAGTAGAGAGATCGATCGATTGTGAAGAACTCCTTTTTGTCTAGGAAGGACTACCTATAAGTAAGAATACAAGACCACCGAGATCTTAGTTAGAAAATAGGTGAGGAACTACCTTAGGCCCAAGAAATATTAGACTTCCTTTGAAGGTGGTAGTTCCCCATTTGATATGAATTAAAGCAAAATGATAACAAAGAACTACAAGATAATACTTACTGGTTCCTGATGAAGATACAGGTCCAAGGAATGTGGTGGTGACAGTAAGGCTTAGTTGGGATGATCCGGTATTGGAAAGTGAGCTGATGAAGCTATCCTCAGTCTTTTCCAATGCTTGAATGAGGGTGACAGTGATCCAGTTGCTCAGTTGTAGTCTTCGGCTCGATGCTCTTCTCTGCAACCTCTTCTGCTTGTTTCACTTCTCTTTCTCCTACCCAAATGAATTCGGATCCTTTCTTTTTGGTTGGGGGAGGTCATTAATAGGGAACCGATGGCGGTTACGTAACCGACGGTGGTCGAGTAGGAACCGATGTCGGTTAGGTCAAAGTGGCTATTTTTAGTAAAACAGCCATCTTTCCCTCCTTTTCTCCGAGGGATCAGTTGTGGGCTTGGTCAAGTCATTATTTGGCTCGTTTTGGTGTGGGTGAGGGGTGATGAGTCATGGATGTGGGTCTGGACCAAGTCATAGGTCTTAATTAGGTTGGTTTAGGGTTAGGGCTAGGTCATGGTGAGGTGGCGAGATGAGGTGGCGGGTTTGGAGATGTGGATTTATTAATTATAAGGTAATTAATAAATCATTAGGTGTGTAAGGTTTTAGGTGGTGAGGTAGGGTTAGGTTGCGGGACGAGATACGGGGTAAAGGGCATCGTAAGACCCAAATTTGGTGTCTACATTTGCCCCTTGTTGTCGTGTAGCTTGTATTTTAAAATGCTGGCGACAAAAATAAAAGTGGTTGCCCCAGTTAAGGGTATAGGTAATCCCCCTCAAATCTATCACAGATTGAGGTGACGTGAAATCAGGGATAGGGTTGATAAAGGGTGAATTATGATGAGATGATGGTAAGATGGTGGGGTAAGTTCAAGGAGGTAGACGCACATGTTGAAATGTAGTAGTGCGACCAGGGTACACGAATTGAAGAGAAAAAAAGTAATTCATAGGCAAAGGTCGATAGTTTATCAAACAAGGTTGATATAATCTAGTATCAAGGCATAGGAAGTAGCTCGAGGGGATATAATGGGTAAGGTACCGGAACATTTAGGCATGTTCGGCAGGATCAAATGGTTGGTTTGGTTGAGATAAACGTCACGGTCTCGGTCTAAGCAAAGCTGGTTGGCTTATCAATTCAAGTATCCTAGTCATGCTAAAACATGAACAAGGTGAGCTCGATTGAACAAACAACTACATTATGGGTGGATAGAATCGTAATTTGTGGGCTTGGTCGAGGTACTTAATTGCTGTAGTGCGGTGGCCAGTGGTGGCCTTGAGTGATTGGTTGGTTGTGGCCTTGGTCGGGCAAGTGATAGGTGCCGTGTTGGCCTTGGGTCGGGCAAGTGTTGGTTTGTTGTGGCCTTGGGTCGGGCAGTTGGTTTGTTTTTGGCCTTGGTTGGGCAAGTGATTGGAGGCGGCCTTGTGGGCGGTTAGGTTGGGCCTTAGGTCGGGCCAAGTGATTGGTGATTGGTCGGCCTTGGGTCGGGCCAAGTGATTGGAGTGGTCGGGCGGTTGCCGACAGGTTGGTTTGGTTAGGCCTTAGGTCGGGCGGTTGGTTTGCGGCCTTTGGGTCATTGGCCTTGTTTGGTTGTTTGGCCTTAGGTGGGCCAAGTGATTGGTTGTGGCCTTGGGTCGGGCCGATTGGTTTGTTGCGGCCTTGGGTTGGGCCAAGTGATTGGTTGTGGCCTTGGGTCGGCCAATTGAGTGGTTACGGCCTTGGGTTGGGCCCATGAATTCAAAATAAGGCTATTTAGCAAAGGCCGGGGGTAGGCGATGTGGTGAAAAATAGAGTTCGGTGGAGAAGGACAGGAGTTAGGGTAAACTAGGCAGGTAACCGATATCGGTTAGTTATGACCGCTATCGGTTAGACGACCGATATCGGTTTTCTAGGGCGCGCCATAACCGATATCGGTTAGAGGTCAAAACCTATAAAAAGAAAAAATACGGCGTGTCATTTTCACATTGTCAATTTGAGTGCCAACCGTTTGCTTGTCTGAGTGTTGAATTGATTTTGTTGAGTTTGTGGGCTGAGTTGGCACTAGTTGAGTGGAGGAGGGAGTTATTGGTAGGCCCCAGTGATCAGGAGGTAGAGTTTGATTGGTTGAGGACCCTTGAGGAGATTTGGAGCTATGGCACGCACTGGAGGAGCGAGGAGGTCTTTGGAGGAGCTAGACCACCACCACTATCCCACCACGATGACGTGTAGTATACCAGGTGGAGTTCTAAATCCCTATTTGTGTGAAGTTGATGAATTTAGCTAGGATGTGGGTTTTGGGGTAGGAATCTAAAATGTGATAAAATAATGAATAAATGAAGGTAAATCGTAAAATGGAGTGGGTAGATATGTTAGGTAAGTCAACACGGCAGGGTGGGTAAGTTTTTAGGCAATTGGGCTGGGTAGATAGGTTAAAAATAGAAAAAAGGGGATTTGGGGGCCATTTTCGATCCGGCCCCGAAATCCCACAGTGACCGATGTCGGTCACTAAGCGACTGACATCGGTCACCACGCAAGCTGTTAAGATGTTGTGGGTTCAGAGACCGGCGTCGGTCATGTGCCAACCGACGTCGGTGCATAAAAATAGGGTATAGATAAGGGGTGGGGGACCGATGGTGGTCGAGGGTGACCGGTACCAGTTATCATGGGTAGGGGGAAAGGGTGTGAAAGTTGTTGTGTTGGTTTGTTGTAGGCGGGTAGGATAGAATTGTGGGGTGAAAGGGGAAAAGGTAGAGTTGGTAGGAAAGGTTATTGGGGTGGGGGTAATCGGGTGGTGTATGAGTGGGGTAGGTGGTAGGTTGTGGGATAGGTAAAGGGGATATTGTAGGTGTTTTGTTGGGTGGGGTTAGTGATATTGGGGTTATTGGGTAGTTGTTTTGGAAAGAGTAGGCCTGATGTAGTGGGTTGTTTTGCAGGCACGCCCGAGATTGACGATGCGGGATCGGATCCGCCTCTCTTGGGGCGGATGCGGCCACATGTGGCTATTGCTGTAGCGTGGTGATTAGTCATGCGGGGAGGTTGGACTCGGCGAGTCAGAGAGATATAGGGCTGTGGATAGGGACCACAGCCTGATGGTTTCCCTCATCGAGAGATGGGATCCGGCAACCAATGTCTTCCATCTCCCTCTTTGGAGAGATGGCGGTCACACTAGAGGATGTGTATCGCATCTTGAGGCGCCGATCATAGGTGAGGTGGTATTCAGGTGGATGCTTGAGACAATGATGGATAACATCCTGCAGGTATTTGGGATGCGGCCCCATTGATTACATATCATAGCAGCGAGCATCATTTGCTATGGCGATATGTATCGCGCACATCGATAGAGAGACATGGCTTGCATGCGATGATGATTGGTATCACCGCTTCACCCTCCCGGACTAGAGAGGAGGTCACTTCCCATAGGGCACGATGGGAGTATTACATGAGATGGTGGAGGAGCACACTGCATGCATGCGTAGGCACGGTGTATTTAGTGCGGCTATACGAGAGAGCTACGGGGCTATCGCCGTATGAGGTGATTTGGGATATGCTCGACATTCTTGCTACATTCTATTGGGCCTACGAGCACATTGTGTGTTTATGACTGGTAGGGCTACCCCAGCAGCCAGGGCCGCAAGTAGTGTATAGGTATGGGTTCCAGAGGTGGTTGGGGTGTGGGCCACCACGAGTGGTTATTGCGGGCGAGATGTCACGTACTACCGGCATATGTTAGAGGGCACGACCACACTGGAGATATTATATGGAGGCCATCGAGGCCATCGGCCCGAGGAGGAGCGAGCACGGCTACGATGGATCAGTATATCTTCTGGATAGTTGGACGGAGACCTGGGGAGCATGAGTGGATTCCCCTAGAGAGGGTACGCCGACAGTTGGGTCTACGACAGGATGAGCCACCTCCCTTCCCACAGTATCGGAGGGAGGATGTAGAGGCACCACTTGCCTCTTCGCAGCCATGGGATCCGATGCAGGTCGCGGAGAGACCAGTGGATGATACGGTGGATGAGCCGCGGTGTTACTGAGTGCATTTTTGGTTTGGTGGGCGGGCGGGGAGCGGCCATGAGCCATGAACACATGCCTGCATGCTAGATTTGGCGGCTGTTATAGTGAGAGGACCATCTCTTGGGCAGTGCGGTTAGTAGGCGGCTTGCTTCTTGCCTGCTGAGCACATATCGAAGTGCTACGAGGCGGTTGCGAGCAGAGGACGAGCACGAAAGTACATGCACGAGGCATAGCCGCGAGGCAAATCCTTGTTCGAGCGAGGCACGAGTCCTGTTCGAGCTCGATGGCAGCTCCACCACCACCACAGTACGAGCGCGAGGTCGGGGTGTACAGGCGAGACAAGGCCCGGTGATATTAGGAGTGAGGGAGCAGCCCCACCAGCCATGGTAGCATGGGCCTGCTACATGGAGGTGAGAGTTGAGGCCCGATATTATCGAGGATGTACTAGATAGTACAGGGCGACTTGACTATCGGCCATATGCAGCTCACGGAGAGTTGAGACATCCTGAGTCACAGAGTCACGGGGGCGCTGACCACGGCCGGTGGGTCGGTGATGGGTAGGAGGTGAGATCGGCACGAGGGGCAGGTGAGAGACAAGGCGAGGAGGGGAGAAGGTGAGTCACCCCAGGAGAGAGTAGAGCTAGGTTTTTCTGATTTGATAGAGACACCGGTCTATGAACCGAGTGTGTATATAGAGGCCTGCGTGCCCTCATTTGATGTATTCATGTTTGTTATATATACCGGCCTGCGAGCCGAGTACATGTTGTATAGTTGATACTGGCCTGCGAGCGAGTATATTTTTGACATGAGAGGCCGGCTGTGAGCCGAGTCGAGATTTTGACAGAGACAGTGGCCTGCGTGCCGACTTTGTATTTTTGGTTTGTATGATAGAGGCCCCATGCAGGGCAATTTGTATATTGTAACATTGTTTTGATGATATATATAGATGATGAGGTTGATCCATATGGTGTGTGTAATTGTGGATTTGGTGCATATATTATAATGCTTTATGTTTTTGTGTTGATGGTATTGGAATGTTTGTGATGTATATATAAATGATGTGGATGATGTTTTAATGATATGCATATGTTTTGAAATATTGATGTTTAGTATGATGATGGATGTTGATAGTGATGTCATTATGCAGGGAAAAGAGGCGGGCGCCGCCAAAGTTTTGCAAAAAACAAATAGAAGGCCTGGATATAATCAAAATAGGTATAGGTTGACCGATATCGGTTAGATAACCGATGCCGGTTACGTTTGACCGATACCGGTTATATAACTGACATCGGTTATGTTAAAACAAGCTTTTCTAAAAATAGAAAAGCTGGGGAGGCAATTTTAGATTCTTATTTTTAGAGTCATGCAACATGTTAAATAGGAAGATGCGAGGTTGTTGTCATCCATACAGGGTAGTTGCATGGGAGAATTGAGTGATAAGGAGGAAAGAGACAACTACAGTGATCGTGAGCTTGGAGTAAGAAGGCGTAAAGGCAAGTAATAGTGAAGAGGGTGGTGAACATGGCTGAACAAGGAGAAGCATCCAGTGGGCAGAGAGGAGAGGGAAGACAGGTTCCACCTCAAACTGCTGCATCCCAGGAGGTATATATGATTTTGGTTGGAATTAAATTTTGCATGGTTATAAATAGAATGTGGTAAGGTAAATGGGTAGAAAGGTGATAGGCAAGAGCTTGGGATGGGGTGAGTGTTGTAGGGTAGGTAATCAGGTGTTGGAGATATGTGCGTAGGGTACGAGAGAGGGAAAATGAGTGCAAAATTATCATAGGTGGTGTTTTTGAGCGGGGTGGTTGGAATTGACAGTGGCCGATATCGTTTAGGAATAACTGGTATCGGTTAGGTAACCAGTATCGGTTATCTATAACCGATATCGGTTACTGTGTAAAGTTGTGGATTGCGATAAAAAACACGTGGGAAGTTATTTGTTGATTTGTTGTTTGTTGGTTTAATGTGTGCAGGCACAGGCAGGGTTGAGGATGAATGATAGGGTGCTAGCTTTGTTGTCACGGGTCAGCGGATGTAACACCAGCTGAGTGGGCATTAATAAACCGTGTGGGGTTAAGCGGAATCTGCTATTATTCACGGATCACATAATCATGCTATGTTGCAGTGTTGATTGAGAGATGGAATCTGAAAAGAATACCTTTTTTATCGGAGGAGATAGCAGTGACGTTAGAAGATGTGTTCAAATTCTAGAGACTCCCGATTATAGGAAGACCGAGTGTATCAGGGGGGCCTAACGTGGCGCGCGGGGTAGCGATAATGGCGAGTATTTGGTCAGCCGCACGAGATTTGACACGGTGAGGTTTGACATTCACTTATGGTATAATGTTTGCAGCACACCCTAAAGGCATAAGGTTGGCGAGTGGTATTAATGATAGCGGTGGGGTATTATGCATTACCTAGAGTGGACGGGGAAGATTTTGAAATCATTGATGTGTATTATTCGTGAGATGATAGAAGGTAGCGTTACTTTGCATGGGCACCTGCATATCTTGCGGAGCTATACAGGGGTTTATGGGCATGCAGGTGAAATCATAGGACTACACTAGATTGTGCATACTTATTACATTGTTGGGCCTATGAGCACATTGTGTGTGTGTGACCAATAGGCCGACCAATCCGAGGAGAAGAGACATAGGAATGCGAGAGGTTGGGATTGAGATGATGGGTCAGAGCAGAGCAAGAAAGAAGAGCGAAACCGTGATAGATGACCAAGTATTATAGGCGAGATGTGGGAGATGGTGATGATTGTGGATATTCATTGGAGGCCATCGGGAACTACATGGTGATGGTGAACATAGCCGAGGATTTGAGGGTGTAGAGCGATTAAGGTGGATTGCGGGACACGAGCCGAGTGAGTACGAGAGGATTCCTCTAGATCACGTGCGGTGACAATTTGGATTTGTTCGGGATATACCCATGGCTCATAGACCATACGGGAGGATCGGCGAGGCACCCTCTCTCTGCCATGGCCGACACTTCCCGAGAAGGACCGAGAGGAGACAACGGCCGATCGCGGGTAATGGATGCGGGGTAGTGATGAGTCTTATAGATTATGGTGGGTAGCAGAGCTGCGAGGTACACGTGAGAGGGCTGATCATCCTGACATAGCTGTGATTACAGTGGAGAGAGACCACCTACAGGGTTTAGTTCACCAGCTTCAAACATAGGTGAATGAGACAACGAGATTGTTAGAGGTTTCGCAGTCACGAGTGGAGAGGCTAGAGGCAAGATTCCTCCACGCGAGAGGGCGTATTCGTATGTTACAGGAGAGATTGGTGGATCAGTGGGAGGATCCAATAGTAGTGGCCCCTTTGAGGGTGGAGAGGCCAGGTGAGTGGCGTCGATGATCACCATCACTACCTAGTTCGGGATGAGGCGGGGGCCGACGTGAATTTTATAGGGGTAGAAGAATAAATGAGGAAACCGACCTGCGTGTCGATGATAGAGAAGATGTATTTGTTTAACATCTAAATAAAACTGAATATGTATGTTGATTTTGAGTTGATGATAATAATAAGAAATGGTTGTGTTTTGAATGTTTGGATTAATAAAGGACAAAAGTGAGTGTTATCAATATAAATATGTGAAAACATTTATATTTTTAAGCAAAACACAACACATGATAGGTTATGGTAGGGGATGGTCGAGCTAACCTTGGGAGACCCCATGTCTCCGAAGTGCTGCCTACATAGCCCATTGCATAAAGCAAGGAGGGGCCTCAGACCGATGTAGTTCTCCCTTAGGACCAGGGAGAGATGAATTTAGGCAATTTGGTTGTGTTTAGGCAATTTGTTGGTTGGTAAAAGTTTGATGTTGGTAGGGTAATGTTGTTGGAGTTGGTAAGGTATAGGTGAAGCGAGGGTTAGCTTACCCAAGCATTAGGGAACCGTGTCCTGATTAAGGTCAACATATAATCCCAGATTCGGGTAAAAGAGGAAAAAATGTCCCATAGTTGGAAAGAGCTAAACAAATCACGTATTATCATAGGATGAGCTTGAATCTCTAGGTACCTTGCATAGGTGAGAAGTCGATAGGTGAAAAGAGTTGTATAATCACAATATATCGGATATACGTCACGTCCCTTGAGTTTTGTTATTGTGAAGAATGGTGAGGTGAGGTGGATGGTATAACTGGGGCGTAGAGGACTTGTTATAAGGTGATTATTTACGGAAATAGATCCAAACCAAAATAGACAAGTCCATGACTCAAAAGTACTTTTGAATCTTTGCTTTTATTTTTGGATATAGGCGATCGATGCGGGAAGTCTATATGGGATATGCATTTTGTTGTTTCTTGAGGTCTTCTGAAGCTGATCAATGCGAGAAGCTTACGATAGAGGCTGACTTTGTATATTTGTCCTTGAGGAGCGATCTACTTATAGTAGCATGATGCGGCTTTGCACATAGCTGTCCTTCGAGGGAGCAGTCTAGTGTATAATAACAGATGCGGCTTTGCACATAGCTATCCTTCGAGGGAACAGTCTAGTTTATAGCTTAGAGGTCTAGATGTCTGTTTGACATGAAGCATCTAGTTTTGCAGGAAGTTTGACTCAAGAATATCCCAGAATTGTATAATTGAGAACTTGTTATTTTGATACTTTTAAGTCATGGACCAGACTAAAAAGGGGAAGGCATCTTTAAGAAGAGGTGATGATCAGACCATGTGAGCTTGATTCCATTTTGAGATGCATGAAACAAGGTGTATGAGGTGGTAAATGAGCTCAAGGGATGAGCGCAAGGTAGATAAGAAGTGATGTAACACTAAATTCAATAGTAGAATGGTTGGAGATGCAAGGCATTAAGGGGTTCAGGCTCGGGTTTACCATTAAGCGAAGCTAAATGATAAGTACCTGATCCGTAGGTGTGAGTGATAATGTAAGGCCCAATCCAATTAGGAGAAAATTTTCCACGTTTGCTCTTTTCTAGTTTGGTTACATGTTGATTCTCTTTGAGGACAAGATCACCAATCTTAAAGGTACGCTCATGAATTCACTTATCATAAGCATGCTTAATGCGCTTTTGATAAATTTGTAGGTGGTCAAGAGCTGTAAGATGACGCTCGTCAAGAAGCTCTAATTGGGCTAACCGCTCTTGGCGGAAGTCATCATTGGCGAGAATATCTGAAGAGATATTTGAGAGAAGGGATTTGTATTTCGAGAGGCAAGACTGACCTCGGTACCATACACTAGAGAGAATGGTGTGGCATTAGTAGAAGTACGAATCTGTATACGATAAGCCCAAAGGCAAAGGGGATGTGATCATGCTAGTTTTTAGAATTGTTGCGACTTTCATGAGAATTTTGATTAAGGTTTTGTTAGAAGATTCGGCTTGTCCATTTTCTTGTGGATAGTAGGGTGTGAGAAGCTAAGTTTGATACCAAAGTTATCACAAAGGTCTTGTAACAACTTATTTTTGAAAGATTTTCCATTATCATTATCGGTGATGAGAACACCAAAGCGAGCAGATGATAATGTGATGATTGATGAACTCAGCGATTTTTTTCTTTTTGGTTGAAATGAGTGGAACGGCCTCCACCCATTTAGTGTAATATTCGGTTGCCGTGATGATCCAATGGTGATGTTGCGAAGAAGGTGGGTGAATCTCGCCAATAAGGTCTAAACCCCATTGTGAGAAAGGCCAAAGATCTCGTGCGACCTGTAATGGGTGGCTAGGAGTATGTTGAAGGTTGGCATGTTGTTGACACATAACACAACGCTTAACATATTCGCAGCAATCTTTATTGAGAGTAGGCCAATAATATCCTAGGTGAAGGATCCGCTTGGCCATGGTGAGGCCACTAAAGTGCCCGCCACAAAGTCCGTCGTGGATTTGTTGGGTGGTATGAGCGACTTCAGCGCCGGTTAGACAGCGAAGGAGGATACCATCGAAGCCACATTTATAGAGGAGTCCCCCCATGATGACATAATGAGAAACACTTTTAAGAAAAGCACGTTTACCATTACTAGTAAGGTCAGGTGGTAGAACAGAGGTTGTAAGGTAGTCGTGAAATTGGTTATACCAGGTATCCTGTGAATCAGTAGATACATTATTTACCATACAAACATCCAGAACTAAGTAAGATGGGGCAAAGAGTTGTTGGACCAAGACAAATATGTCTGAGTCAGTTGGTGAGGCTGGAATTTGTGAGGCCAAGCAAGCCATAGTATCTGCAAATTTATTAGTTGAGCGGGAATGGTTTGAATAGAATAATGAGAAAATAAGGTCAAAAGTGAATCCACGTAATGTTTGTACTTTTGAAGTTCCTCATTTTACATTGGTAGATGCCGGTAACTTGATTTACTACCAATTGAGAGTCACGAAAATATTAATAGACTTCACACCTAAGTGTAATGCAACATGGAGACCCAAAACAAGGGCCTCGTATTCATTTGTATGTTGTTAGTGCGGGGAAATCGAGCTTTGAATGAAAGAGGCATAGGTTCACCTTGAGAGGAATGAGAACAATGCCTGCCCCTCCACCGCGTTGGCATTTAGATCCATCGAAGAAGAGGGTCATTGGATATGACACATCACTGAGTGAAAGAGTTGCGATGAGCTCATCAGGGAAAGTAAAATTGGTAAATTGTTCCCCAGGTAAAGGGGCTTCCGCGAGTTGGTCTGCGATAGTTTGTCCTTTGACTGATTTTTGGTGTACAAACTCAAGGTCGAGGTCGGTGAGTAGCATAAGCCATCGGGCGATGCGTTGGTTTAGATGAGGTTTGGCGTACATATAATGTATGGGGTCAGCGTTGGTGATGACAAAAGTTTTGTGATTCAGGAGGTAATGTCGGAGTTTGGTGGCCACAAATGATAGGGCTAGGCACAACTTTTCTACGTGTGTATACCTAGTCTCGTAATCCACAAGAGTACGGCTTATGTAATAAACTGCTTGTTCTCGATGCTCAGAGTCACGATGTGCGAGCATGGCTCCTACAGACATGGTCGGTGGTAGAAAGGTAAAGGTAGAAAGGGTGATCGTCCTGAGGTGGGATAAGCACGGGTGGCTGCAAGAGATAAGCTTTAAGAGCCTCAAAGGCTTGGTGGCATTCCTCGCTCCATTGAAAGACAATGTCTTTTTAAGGAGATGATGGAAAGGTTGACATCGATCTGAGAGTTGTGAAATGAAATGCCGGATAGATTGGAGTTTTCCTTGCAAACTACGTAATTGTTTGAGGTTAGTGGGTGGGGGCATTTCTAGGATTGCTTTGACTTTAGCTGGGTCGACCTCAATGCCATGCAAAGAGATGATAAAGCCAAGGAGTTTTCGAAAGGACGCAAAGACACATTTCTTTGGTTGAAGATGAACACTGATATTATAGCAGGTGATCGAAAATAATGGTTAAAACATCGAGATGTTCACTGCGATGTTTGGATTTTCCAAGAAGATCATCGACATAATCCTCGAGGATAGTGTGCATAATGTCATGGAAAATATAAGTCATAGCTCGGCTGATAGGTCACACCAGCATTCTTAAGGCGAATGGCATGACACGATAGTAGAAGGTCCCCGAGGGGGGTAATGAAGGTGGTTTTATGTTGATCGGTAGGGGCTACCAAAATTTGATTGTATCGAGAAGCCATCCATGAGAGAAAGCATCTCATGGCCCCGCGAGTGAGATCAACAAGTTGATCAATGCTAGGTAAGGGAAGTCATCCTTTGGGAAAGTGAGGTTAAGGTCCGAAAATCCGTGCATATCAGAAGTCCCCATCGCTTTAGTAGCAGTGCGACATTAGAAATCCATTGCGGATAGTCGATAGGTAAGATGAAAGAAAAAAAAAGAAGGCGTTGAAGCTCTTCTTTCACCAAGAGGCAATGCGTGGATGCATTTTTCTCGAGTTTTTATTTAACTTGGTTTAGAGTCTGGTTTCTGAGTGATGTTATGGACAGCAATGTCAGGATCGATTCCTGGCATGTCGGCGTAGGACCAAGCAAAAGCTTGATTGCGGGCACGGAGGAAGGTAGTGAAGGTGGCTTGTTCTAATGCGTCAAGAGATTGTCTGATCTTTACAATGTGAGGATCATCCTCCGTGTGGATGTTGATTTCTATAGTCGATTCATTCAACATAGTTTGGGTGTCAGATGGTAAGGCACGTTGAATATAAGAGTCATCTGCACCAAGGTAGGTGAGGATGGAGTCATCATCCTGGCACTCCACAACATTAATTGAAGGTGAATCTTCTTCAATCATATCTGGATACAAAAGGGGGAGAGAAGATGGGTCTTCACTATCGCGTTGATAAGTGAGAGGACCCAGGAAGATAGCATTCATGAAAAAAAAAAGTTAGGAGGGATAGATTCCGGGTCTATTGATTCTGTGCGTGAAGATGGAAAAATGGGCGATGATGGTTCGGAAGGGGTGACTTCGTTGTTTTCTGGATACAATTGACATGAGGTTTCTTGGTGTAGGTGGTTCAAAAAATCCAAGACCACGATGATCTTTATGTTTGTGGGTAGTTATGGGAATGATCGTGTGTCGGCCTTGTTCATACAGACCAAAAACAAAACCCTTCTAAGCACAGCGCGTCAGGAAGGTGAGGGCAAAATGACAGTTGGTTAGATATCGAAAATCAGATTGGAAGGGAACCACACCAAGGGAGGTTCGGGGTGATGAGAGGATGTGTCAACACCCCCATATGTTAGGTTGGTGTGGTAATTAGGTGGTCGTAGGAGATCACCTCCCCCACCTGACAGTCGTAGGTAGGATGTGCATGTAGCTTGTCCATACTCTGTGTGGGGTATGAAAGGTGCTAACATTGTATAGGTGGTATTCCCTAGCGTAAGGTGTTGAAAAACATCTACCAAAAGTGCTGAAGTTGGGATGTTGTCCGCGGGGAAGGAAGTGGTATTCGCGGCAGTGGGTTCATTGGTTGAAGGTGTGAGTGTGGTTAAGGTGGATGGTGGAGGCGTGGTTGAAGTAGATGGTTGGGCTGGATCAATGGGTGCCTTGATTAGTACAAGCACATCATTAGGGTGATATAACATATTACAGGTTTTGAAGGGGAAGCGTCGGCTTTGACGGTGTATGACTTCCCCTCATACTCGAATTTGATGCATCTATGTAAGGTGGAGGAACGCATCCCATGCTTGGGATAAGGCGGCCTAACAATATGTTGTATTGGAATTCTCCCTCAAGGACATAGAAGAGTTCGGGTAAGGTCGTGGCCCCTACGAATGTTAAGGATCACGGTGCCTAAGGTAGAAGTAATAGCATCGTTGAATGAAGCGCAACATGGTGGGGTTGGCACACATGCGGCTAGGAGGGATATTCATCATTGGAAGGCTTTGGAAGAGCGATGTTTAGGCTAGCGCCCGTCATCGATCATAACACGACAGCGTACCGGATGTCCCGGACGTAAGCCGAGATGAAAAAAGCGGGATTAGGATCTTTGCACCAAAGCGACAATTTCTTCTTGAGAGAAAAAAATGACGCAATGAACTTGCTTTGTATAGGGGAGAAGTGGTTGTGGAGGTAGGTTGTTTGGTGAGAGAAGTGACATGGTTGGGTGTTAAAATGGAAGCGACGGGAAAGGTTTCGTTAGGTAGGACCTCTATCCCTTGAAGGATCTCAATTAAAGCTTGTCGATGCGATTCAGATGTTTGAATGAGATCATAGAGTGTCATTTTGACAGGAGATTGGTGAAGTTGTTTGATCATGGTGCGGTGGGAAACTCCATCAGAGATGGGATAGGTAGGTCCACGAATGACCACTTTTGGTGGTGGTGCGATCGGGATGGCAGAAGGAGAAAGAGAGGCCGCAGGTGTGCTTTCTTTAGCTTTTCCATTGTTTTTCTGACCTCGAGTAGCAATGTTAATCATGTTGATCTCATGAATACGAGAGGAGGAGGATGGCAGGGATAAGTCATTGTTCTCAAGAGGCGGGGTTGCAATGATGATAGATTTTGGTGAGGCGGGGACAGGTGGTATAGGAGAAGGAATCGAAGCTAAGGGCTTCTCTCTCTGTAAATTGTCTTTCTTAGGCTGTCTATCTGAGATAGGTGATTAGTGAAGGATGGCTTTCAAAGCTTTGCATCCTTCTACATCGTGTCCTGGTGTGTGATGGTAAGCACAGATTTTAGATTCATCATAACCTATAGGTTGAGGTTTAGATGGATCATAGAGTCTGAGTGGGGGTAGGGAAATGGTCGCATCCCCTACCAACATATCAAGGATCTTGGAGTAAGATCCTTTGAGTGGGTCAAATTCAGATGAAGATGAGGCTGTTGATTGAGTGGGTGAGATTTTTGATTGTTTTGGTAAGGGTTGGGTGTGAGTGGTTCGTACAGGTGGTGATTTAGGCAAGGGATTTTGATGAGTGGTTTTAACTAGGCGTGGTTTCTTCTGCACAGAAGTTATGTTTAGCTGGTTAGATGATGAGGCCCAGCTAACGTGGTGGCAGGAAACAACCACGGGGAAAGAGGAGTGACAACAAACAAGTCCTTCGATGATCGAGTTTGCTTAGGGTTGGCAGGTAGGCGAGATACTTGGGGCGACGGTGTTGATACGCCGTGAGTGTCTGTAGGGGTGCAAAAGGTATAGGTCATGTTAAAGAAGATGTGGGAGGCAAGAGGTGTATTGTGGCAAGGTGGAGGGTGAGGCCCTAATATAGAAGGTAGGTGTGATGGTGAAGGCTGAAGCTGAGCCTATTGTATCGGTGTGATCGGGGGTGAGGTTTTAGTTGTGGAAGAGGTATAGATTGGACTCGAGGAGATTGGGTCTGTCTCCTAGGTGGATTGATGGCAGTATTTTTGGATAAATCTAAACGTTTAGGTGGGTGTGTCAGGCTAGGAATTGGTGAAGTCCCAAGTGTAAGGAAGGCTTAGTTAGGTTGATAGAGATGGTTTGAGGATTTGATAGAGATGAGGGGGTGAAGGTGAGGACATAGGCATTTTGAGCTTTTGTAAACACCTCGGGTATATGGTAGAGTGTCTGGATTAGTCATCTGCATTTGAGTAGAGCGGGGTGTACTCAAGCGCTCCCATAAGGCTCATCTATCTTACGAGGATGACACTCTTCACGTGTAAACAGGAACTTTGGTATGGAAGAGAGATGGGTTGTGATTCCGGTCCCTTTGTGGGTGTGATACGGGGGTAAATGAGGCACGTTGTATCAATGGGTACTAAGAGGTCAACAGTCATTTGGAAAGATTTAGGTGATGAAGAACTAATAGGTAGAAGGGGATGTTCGGGGATCCGTTATGATTGAGGAGTTTGGTGATGTAGGCTCGAGGGTTTCTCCTCTAAGGGTGTGAGAAAAAGTGGCAAGCCTTCTAACACATTGCAGCAAAGTGGTGGAAGGAGATGTTTGGGAAATAGATAAGTTAGATAACATCCGCTCACAATCTTGCGGGGATGTGGTGTAAGAAGGTTCATTTGTGAGAAGAGAACTGCAGGTGGTTAATTCCTTTATAGGTAAAGGAATAGTAGGACTATCCTCTTGTCTGATGAAGGAGAAGGGGGTGAAAATCCTGCGTTGGTGAAGAAGCTTGATTAGAATTTCCTCAATGGAAGCCACAGGTTGGGAGTTGAAAATCGCATGGATCTCATGCACACTCTTCTCCTCGGATTGAGGTGTCTTGATTTGTATTCTTATTAGATGCATGGTTTGGAAATGGTTTGTTGAAGATTTTAAATTTTGATTAGCGGGGCATTAGGATTATCGAGAGTTATATCCCCTGCATCAACCATTTCTACACTATGTTTTTCAACATCTTGCGAGTTTTGTATTGTGTCCCTTCACGATGGAAATTCTGAAGTCATTTTCTTTATACCAAGAAGGAATAGTGGTGGAATCAAACCCGGAGTGAGGTTTAATAGGAGGCAAGGTGATAGCTCCTGCTTTAAGCAATTTGTCTAAGATCACACCATAAGTTTCTCCCAAGGGAGTATAATTGATGGGCTCGGCTTTATACTTATAGGTGGCTTTTGGTGGGTATTAGACAGTGCTTGAGATTTGACCATCACAGCGTGTATGGCACCCTTTGATTTTGAAGCAGCCGATGTGTGAGAATTGGTGGTGTTGGGTTTGGTGGTAGAGTCTTGGGTCTGGAAATTTGAGCTTTTGTTGCGTAACCTCAATTTCTCTTCCTCTAAGGCTCGAATCTCTAGTTTAGAGCCATAGTAAAGGCCTCATCAAAGGTGGAAAGTTTGAATTTGGAGGGTGGGAGAAATGTGTTTAGCAGGCCCGCGTAAAGAGTTTGATGAGCTCGGCTGAGGTAAGGCGTAAGTAAGTTGGTTGATGATGAGGCCCACCATCGTCAACGAAATCTGTGATAGACTCGTCGTCTTCAAATTGTCGGATGGCATAGAGTCGGTAATGGATACTTTCTTGGCAATATTGATGGAGAAGTGATCAAGAAAGATTGGGCTAAGCTGGTTAAAGGAGAAGATTGAATTTGGGTTAAAACTTATGTACCACTCAAGGTAGAGTCTGATAAGGACATGGGAAAGGTACGGAGTAGTAAGGCATCATCATGAGCAATCGAGATAGCGAGGCATGCCGAGCGATCGCAAGTGTTGTTGAGGGTCCTCCTTACTATTAAAGTGAGTAAATTTGGTAATTCCCATTGAGGAGGATATGTATGAAGGGGACGAGAAGGATGAATAGGCTCTCCCGACAAACTTGCTCGTATGTCGGTGTTACGACTTCACGAAAGCGAAGCCTCAAGATTTTGCATCTTGTCCATCATCATTTGATTAAATCATTGGTTGGGTTAGATGATGGTGTTGTCATTGTAAGCGAGAGGAGGATTGGTCAAGAGCGCTACTAGAGACAATGGTGGGATTGAATGTTGATAAGATAATGGTGATGAATGTGTTGGGGCAGCCGAATAAGGGTGTCCTATATAAGAGGTTGAGGCCATACGGATGAATTTGTGGAAATGAAAAGGTGGCGGAACTTGTGAGGAAAGCTCGTGTGTATAGGTGGCGAGAGAGCAAGTGATGAAAGAGGCAACCTGTGAGAGAGATGAGGTAGGGGCAGTGGATGGTAGTGATATGTGGGGTCCCAGTTAACCAGAGGAAAACCAATCGGTGCAGTATGAACCACCGAAGCCTTGAGGTGGGAGGCAGGGCTAAGGATGAAGATGGTAAGGCGGAGTTATTAGGTGGGGAAGGGGCTAAGTGAGTGGTGATACTAATAGGCATACCAATGAGGAGCTGACCATCGGGGTGCAGTCGGGGTATGAGACAAATAATATTTATGCAGGCTAGGATTAGCATCCAAAAATTTGGCAAATTCCTTATCTCCTATAGGATCTTGGGAAAATTGTTGGTATCGTAGGATTCCCATAGGATGTGAAGGGGTGACTCGAGGCAAAGGCACGGAAGGCATGTGAAACCATGGTTGTTGCTTGTTTCTAGGTGATAACAACCATGGAAAAGAGGACACAACAGGGATTTAATCAATCGGAATGAAAACAACAACAAAATGTTGGAATTGATAGGTTGCTGGTGTGTCAAGAACTGTTAAACACAGTAACCGATATCGGTCAGATAACCGATGTCGGTCAGAATGTAACCGGCGTCGGTCAGTTAACCGATGTCGGTAGTATGGGACCAGTGTCGGTCACTGTGAAAGCAAAGAGAGGATGTAAGAAGCTGCTGGTTTGGGGATAACAATGCTTAATATACCTACCAAACTGTCTTGAAGTGATCACTGAAACAGTGTATGACAGAGAAACAGAACTAAAAACAAGCAAGATGCACAAGCAAATCAATAGACTAACCCTAGGATTAGTTTTAATCACTTTGGGCTTATGCCTTAGACACCAGATGATGTCAATCCTAAACAAGAGACCTAAGGGAGATGTCAAGTTTGTTTTGGCTCATAAGGCTACCTCAATCGGGTGGAGGAATACCATGGGAAGGGGGGATGTTTGAGTTGTTGTGTTGATTATGATGTGATTTGGTATGTGTTGTGCAGTGAGAGTAAGATTAATTTCTCATCAATACCGTGGATATCACCCCCACGTGTACGACCTATTACTTAATCTACGTTCACTAGAATTAAAAACAACAAGCAAGAATGTGATGTACGTGTTTTAAACCCAAATCGAAAATGATATTCGATGAAGCAAAGAAGATGACTTTCACTAATGCAAAGATTCTAAAGAAAGACAAATTCTTTTACCAAAATGACAAAATATTTTGTGAATATTTAGAAGAAAGAAACAACAAGTATGCTCCCTATATGAAAGCAAGCAAGAAAGAAAGAAACCCGAAATGGGTCCCACCGGGCGTGCCAAAATGTTTTGCACAGAATTTCTTTCGGAATAGAGTTGCTTCTATCCTTTCATTCTCTTGAGAAATAGATAAGGGTTAGGGCTAGGAGGAATACCTGTTGAATGTTGGGAAGGTGTGTGCGTCTGTAGTAGAGATCGAGATCGATTGTGAAGAACTCCTTTTTATGCAGGAAGGACTACTATAAGTAAGAATACAAGACCACAGATCTTAGTTAGACAATAGGTGAGGAACTGCCTTAGGCCCGGGAAATATTAGACTTCCTTTGAAGGTGGTGAGTTCCCATTTGATATGAATTAAATCAAAATGATAACAAAGAACTACAAGATAATACTTACTTGGTTCTGATGAAGATATAGGTCGAGGAATGGTGGTGGATAGTAAGGCTTAGTTGGGATGATCGGTATTGGAAAGCGAGCTGATGAAGCTATCCTCGGTCTTTTCAATGCTTGAGCGAGGGTGAGCAGTGATCCGATTGCTCGATTGCTGTCTTCGGCTCGATGCTCTTCTCTGCTGACCTCTTCACTTGTTTCACTTCTTCTCTTTCTCTACCCAAATGAATTCGGATCCTCTCTTTTTGGTTGGGGGAGGTCATTAATTAGAGGGCGATGGCGGTTATGTAGCCGTGCGGTCGAGTAGGAACCGATGTCGGTTAGGTCAAAGTGGCTATTTTTAGTAAAACAACCATCTTTCCCTCCTTTTCTCCCGAGGGATCAGTTGTGGGCTTGGTCAAGTCATTATTTGGCTCGTTTTGGTGTGGGTGAGGGGTGATGAGTCATGGATGTGGGTCTGGACCAAGTCATAGGTCTTAATTAGGTTGGTTTAGGGTTAGGGCTAGGTCATGGTGAGGTGGCGAGATGAGGTGGCGGGTTTGGAGATGTGGATTTATTAATTATAAGGTAATTAATAAATCATTAGGTGTGTAAGGTTTTAGGTGGTGAGGTAGGGTTAGGTTGAAGCTTAATAAAATATGTCTAATAAGGACTTAAGAAATTAGTTCCCATTTTTGTAAAATGGGAGCTCACCATTAATGGCTTCAATGCCAATGGTTCTTCCCATTCAATATATTTTTGTGTGTTTGACAATGATAAAGAAAATAGCTCAATGCATGGATGAAATAAAGATTGTAAACCCTAGCAATAATACTATAATTTGGTTTAGAGGGAGAAGTGTTCTTAGAAATGAGAGGGGGGTAGTGGGGTATTTATAGTTTTCATTTGGGAGAATGGGAGGATTTTTGGTGCATGTGGGATCAAAAAGGAGTCCACAAGTGGTTTAGGAGAGGTTGACCATGGTTAGGACTAGTTAACCTAGGTTAGGCTAATTAATCCTATTTAGAGAGAAATTAGGGTTCTGGGAGGGTTTTAAAAGACCTGATCAATCCAATGAAGTGGATTGATATTCCAAGGAGCTAATAGAGGTGATAAAGAAGATGATATTTATCTAATAAGATGTTATTATAACCTATTTAATTGACTTATGAGAGGAAAGAGACCATAAAAGTGTCGAACAAGGGGAGTTAGATAGATCTAATTGATGAGGTGTTGCCAACTTGCGGAAGAGGACTAGTTAGGGAAATATTAGGGATAATAGTGCTTTGATCAAACTACAGGTGTCTACATTTTCCCCTCTTTGGGGTGATGTAAGCTACGTTACTTCAAATAAAGTAGACAAGTACAAATGAGTGGAATTTTTTTTGAAGGGGTAGAAGAAAAATTAATAAGATGAAGGATTCCCCCTCTAGTGTCGATGGGGTATTGAGAGGAACTTGATCGACAATCAAAAATAAAAATAGGAGATAAATCAAGAAGAAACAAGTTGAGAAAATAACAAGGAAAAAGGGATATTGAGCTATCCAAAACCAAAGTGCTTTATAGAACAATGCATAATCATCATTTTGCTTAGAATCCTCATCATCGGTCCTTATTAAAATGTAAGCATATGATGGAGGCATAAAATGACATGAAAATACAAGATATAAACAACCATCCCTTGCTAAAAATGGCCAACTCCATGCAACATACATGAATGCAATGCAATACGAGAAATAAACAATCTCACCTAACAGGGAAATAAGTACAATTACACACACTTAAACCAACAACGTTCAAGATAGTTACACAAATAATTTGTTATCGAGATGTAGTCCCAAATGTTCTGATAAATGAAAAGGGTGAAGGATGATGCCCCAAACAATGTGTATATGCAAGGGAAAAAAGGAGGACACTTGGGTCTAATGAAAAAGCAATGTGCACGATGAAAACAAGATTGTAAGAAATTAGTAGTGCCCAGTGAAGTACTGCGAAGTAATCAGCGTAGCTTTTGTAGATGATTTGAAGATTCATATGATCCATGGGTCGTTGTTTCAAAATATTTGAAAACATCAACAAGATATGGGATGAGTGCCATGTGAGAGACACAAATTTCAGCTGTAGATGAGCATTTTACCAATTTTTAGTCCATTTTTGAAGTATTTCAATGTTTTTGGTTTTTTAAATGGTTTTACAATGTTTAGATTTTTTTGATTGGTCGGCAGAATTTGTATAAGAGATCAAAGATATCCTAAAAATATGTGCAACTGCCTAAAGGCAAAGGCAAAGGTGTTAGGTAGCACAGAAAGTGGCCCAACGAGAAGAATTATAAGACAAAAATAATTATTTTAAAATAATCATCATGAAAGGTGAAAAATAGAAGAAAAATGATAAGAAATGATGCACAGAAAATGCGTAAATCATTCCAGTGCAATGAAGAAGTGACCGCAGGGTGGTACTAAGCACCCCAGTGTGTGAAAATGAGTAAGAATAATTATTTTAATAGAAAAATAATCATCTTGGCAGATAGAAGAAGAGCTAAAATGATCAGTGGAGAAAACATGCCCTAGGGGCATTATGGAAGCCTAATATACCCACTGGGGGGGTAAATCAATCATGATCAGTTCATTTCTACTAGAGTTCTTGTGAATTTTTACCGCGAGTGAGAGCGATAGCCCTAGAGTGAGATGGCGAGGCTACCGAGCAGGAGGAGACGAGTAGATCGCATCCGAGAGTTCATGCGAGACCCAATGGATGGACCCTATGTGAGTGGCCTATCCCTCTTTGTGAATTATGCATTTAATGCATTTTTAGGGATTTTAGGCTAGGGTAGAAGAATTTTGACGTATGTACATACGCGCATGCGTCGGTGATGTATACGTGTATGCGCATGTGCCGAAACTAACATGGGTACACGCATGCGTATCCATCGAAATCATGGATACGTGCATGTGTATCTCTGTTGGATGGAAATTGACAAGGGCACACACACATCCGTCAAAAGGGCCACGTATGCATCCTAGCCGAGGGGATACAGGGCGTTCACGTGCATGTGTGGAGTTAGGCATGCTTGACATCACACCAGGTGCATGCATCTGTGCGAGATGAGAACAGATAAAAGGGGCACATACATGTAGAGATAGGAATGTATGCATCGAGATGGGCATGTATGCATTGGATTAGGGTGCGCGTCGAGATAATGAAGAAGAAAACCCTACTGACCAAACAAAAAAGAAGAAAAAGAAGGTAGACTAGAAGAAAGTGAAATTTTTAGGAAATAAGATGGAAGAATGGTGATTTACCAGCAGAATTTTTAGATAGAAGTAGATAGAAATGTCAACTGATACATGTGTGTTTTCTTGTTCGTAGCATATACTACCTGTCCTACTAGACCCATGAACAATATGGTTGGCTAGCAATGATAGAGGCCCAGTTCGATGATGATGATAGAGTGATATTGGACAACCTCCTATATGTTATGGGATTGGCTCATGTGGCTGATATGCCCCAGATCACATTAGATCATGACCTTTTGATAGCTATAGTAGAGTGATGGCACAACGAGTCAATTATTTTGGCTCCGACCGGGATATCATGATTACTCTTGAGGATGTGTGGCGTATTATGTAGGTCCCGATCTAGGGTCAGCTTATCTAGTCTACGAGCCACTAGCCTGATATTCAACGAGTACATTATAGAGTTATTTGGTGTCTGACGATACCATGGCATGGGATGACTATTAGGCTATCACGGTGTATTGAGGACTTAGAGATAGACCGAGTGGTGGTTTATATGATGGCATTTGTCAATGGAGTTTTACTCCCTGATAATACTAGTGTTTCATTTTCTCTTGGTCTCCTTGGAGTGATACACGGTTTGATAGAGGGAGATACCTACTACTGGGGTCAGTGCATTCTAGCACATCTATACTAGGACCTTCATTTGATTACCTAATACTGTCATAAGATGGTAGGACCAGCCCGTTGCTTCAGATTTGGGCGTGGGACCACATTACCATTGGTCACCCCTTAGGTGTTTTGAGAGTTTGGGTACCCGAGGAGCCTTCTACGATGGGTTGGGTCCCGACGGGGATGATGTGTGGCCATATATGGGGGATGCATATCACTATCGCCACGAGCTTGATGACCTACAGTAGATTCCATGGTATGTAAGCCCGGCAAACATTTCCAGGTGGCTCCGAGGATGAGTTAGAGCTTAGTACCACTACACAGTGGAGCACTTTATATTAGGAAGTCGTAGCTATATGCGCAGGAGTTGGACGGGGGTGGATCGTTGCAGAAACATTTTGAGATTACCCTGGGATGTTCCTAGGCCAGATAGGTGGTATGCTTGTAGGGCTCAGAGAGTACATTGATATGGGTCCACATATCACCGAGATAGAGCACTGGCTAGTTTCCTACAAGTGGTACCTACTATATGGGTGCCACTAAGACATATTAGAGATCCGGGTACTACACCTGAGTATGTGCCATGGTACCATGGTGTGCTTCCATGTCGTTTGACTATTTCCTAGGGTGGTGTATAACGCCGGTGTGAGAGCCCCTCCGATTGGGCCTCCTAGTTTTGGTGAGGGTGGAGCCATTGGTGGTGGTCCCGACTCACATCGTTATGTTAGGGGTAGGGGACAAGGTCTAGTATTACAATAGCTAGAGGGATAGGGTCCTAGGCCTAGGCCAAGATAGGATTTCAGGGCACCTGACATAGATTTTCCCCAGTAGGCATTCTAACGGGGATATACACCCCTCTTCAGTAGGTATTTCTAGAGTAGGGCCCACCATCTCATGCTCTAGGGGGTGGCGGCGATGGTGGATAGTTATCTGCTCTTGGCCAGTGAAGTTACAAAGTTTGTGATTTCCATTCAGTTATAGGTGGATGGAGAGAGGGATGCATCCAGGGCACAGGTATAGGCCCTTATAGTAGAGCGAGATCAAGCACACTCTCAGGTACATATATTGATAGTGGAGAGGGATCAGGATAGAGTACAAGCCACTCAGGGAGGTGATAGTACCTCCTGGAAAAGTCATATTAGTGAGATGTCCACACAAGGGGCTCAGATATTGAGCCTTTTACATTAGTCTCGGACTAGGAGTGGATGTTTTTGCTTAGAGGGACCAAGCCTAGGCACAATCATAGGGATATATCATGCGAGACATCAGGCGAGAGCCCAGTGTAGACTATCACGCGAGATAGAGACTGAGAGGATGCTACTTCTAGACAGGTTCAGGATGACAATGGTAGATTGATAGGTGAGCGAGATGCCACCAGTAGGTAGTTATTGATTACGAAGATGCTGATTTGATATAAGATGTTATGAGGGCTGGTGGTGAGGACTTATACTATAGGACTGCCTATTTCAGGGTAGTCCCGATAGGGTAGCGAGTGGTACCTTTTGAGAAGTCAGGTGTGAGCATGACAGGCTCTAGGTCACGGTGATCAAGTCATTCAGTTAGATCAGTTTGGCAGCCCATTGCAGAGCATCGTGGCTAGACTAACAACTAACTGAACATCGGGGGTAATACCCTAGGTGCTGGTCAACACAACCACCACTCTTCCATCCTCCAAAGTTCTGATCCAGGAGCCCTGGTGAGGGTGAGAGTTGTGGTTGAGCTCATTAATTCTCCTTTTGTATAGATGTATTGTATATATGTCTCTTATGAAGGATTATTTTGATGATGCCTCTTGATGAAGGCTCAATTCTTTTGATGCGTGCCCTTTTTTTAGATGGCATATTGTATCGATGATGTACATTTGAGTATTGACATGGACAGTTATACATGTATTATATGGACATTTGAAGATGATTTATTTATGTTATACTATGATTACGCTTTGTATGATTAGTAATTATTGATTTGTAATCATTGTATCATGATGTATGATTTCCCTTTCCTCTATGTATGTGACATAATTTTGATTTAGAGATGTGTGTGTTTCATGCTTTTATATTGATGATATATCCGTAGATGTATCACATGTTTTGGACTTATGAGATGTTTCGAATTCTTTTTGTAGTAATTTGGATGATAATAGATGATATTGGTGTGGAGGGGATATATTTGTGATTATACACAACCCCTCTTGCTCCCATTGATGATACTGATGTTTGATGATTAGCTTAGCATACATGCATGATGTAGTACTTAGCATTTGTATATATATGATGTAGTAGATGATGTTTTATATGTGATGAATGATAGATGATAGATGTGATAACAAACAACTGTGCAAGAGATAAATACACAAGAAAAAGTTAACAAAGCTAAACAATTGTACCTATACAACACAACACAACTTATGATGCAAACACACGAATTGATAAAACATACTAAAGAGATCAAATTGACATTTAACCTAAGTAAGTAAAATGAACCCTAATAGATGCATATAAAAATGATGTGAGCATGCCAATGTTTGTACAAGAAAATGGATTTAATGCAATACATAATCTAAACTAAACACAACTTAATCTAAAGTAAGCAACAAACTACTCCTAAAGATATACAATATGAAAAGTTCAACATATTAATACTATACAAACCAACAATCAAAGGCAATATTTGAAATATCACTTTGTTTTTTGTGAGACAACATTGATATATGTTTTTCTAATGTTTTTGGGTTTATCTAGAAAGATAAGTTTCAAAGCTCAATGTTTACATTGTTTCCTAAAACAACGTTGTGTGGTTTTCATAGCTTCATCCCTAAAAGGGAGATTTTCTGAATGTTTAGGTTTTTATGTATCCTTTTCTGAGTGTTTTTACATTTTCTAAGGTCATGTTCTGAAAGCAATGTACAAGAATAAAGAAGTGTGGATGCCCCCA
This sequence comes from Taxus wallichiana var. yunnanensis, assembly GCA_018340775.1. Lineage (NCBI taxonomy): Eukaryota > Viridiplantae > Streptophyta > Pinopsida > Cupressales > Taxaceae > Taxus > Taxus wallichiana. The sequence continues at coordinate 614,167,727 of CM031244.1, forward strand.
ACATGATGTGGTAATATACAAAAGGTAGAATGCCATGCGTGTATGTATGAGAAGGTGAAATGTGAAGGTGCCCCCAGTGTTAGATGGGAATATGCAAAGGCAATGTCCTTCATGTAGATATAAGAGAAAATAAGCTAGATCACGGTTCAACAAAGGTAGCTTGATAGGGTTCTAGACCTAGAATAGGAAATCATATCTAGAAAGTGGTAATGATTACCCATATTTAGTAAGAGTGACTTACGCTTGGTGAATCTTCCTTGAGTTTAGAAAATTGGTTTTCACTCAAAGACCTATCTAATGCACCATAATTGCGTAGTTTTCACATGTGGACGACTGCTTTTTTCTTTACTATTTTCTCAATTTTCCAATTTTTTTGCTTGTTTTTTCTTTGTTTTTCTATTTTTAGTTCTTATCGATATCCTTGTCGTGCTTAATATTAGAAATTCTTGAGGTGCATGGAATTCATAGGTTTTAGAATCTCTTCACCATCCGAGTATGCAAGTTTATAGGCTTCGATCCATACTTAGCAACTACCACATAAGGGCCTAGCCAATTAGCTTCAAACTTACCTTTCTTTCTCTGTCTTTAGCGGTGTTCTTCTAATTTTATTTTAGGACTAGATCTCCTACATCAAATTCCCAATGAATGATGTGTTTATTATATCCCCTAGACACTCTATTTTGATAGACCTTTAGGTGATTGAGCACTCTGATACGCTTTTCATCTAATAGTTTTAACTCTGCCAGTTGAGCAACTCTGTAGTCTTCATATTTATCTAGATAGTCCCTGAGAGATATTCTCAGGGAAGGAAGCTCCAATTTCCAGAGGTATGATGGCTTCAGTTCCATAGACAAGTGAATATGGGGTTGCACTAGTAGGAGTGCGGATGGAAGTTTGATAGTCCTAGAGGGCGGGATGTATATGTAAGTGTCAATTACAGCTGGTTTTATTGACCTTTTTCTCCATAATCCGTACAAGGTTTTTATTAGTAGCCTCTATTTTTCATTACCTTGGGGGTAATAGGGAGTAGAACATTTGAGTTGGATATGGAAATATTGACACAATGTCTTTACCATTTTATTTTTGAAGGATTTACCATTATCTATGACAATGGTGGAGGGGATACCATAACGGAAGATGAGATGGTTCATAATGAATTTAGAAATTTTTGCACCAGTGACATAAGTAAGAGGCACAACCTCTACCCATTTTGTAAAATACTTGGTGGCAGTGATGATGTGAGTGTGGCCATCTGAAGAAGAAGGATGGAACTTCCCTATGAGATCTAGACCCCATTTAGAAAATGGCCAAGGCATTGCGATAGGTTGCAAAGCCTAGGATGGTGCATGTATTAAGTTTCCATACTTCTGACATAGCTCACATTTCTTTACAAAATTGCAACATTCTGATTCCATGGTAGGCCAATAATAGCCTACTCTTAATAGTTTTTTTAGCTAAGACCATGCCGCTAGTGTGTGCTCCACAAATACCACCATGTACTATTGACACTAAAATTTTCCTCCATAATTTCTATTTCATTAATGTATGTATTAGGAATAGGATGTTGTTAAGTATAATTAGTAGTAGTGTCCGATAAAAGATAACGGCACTGCTAGTACGATGCCACCAATAATGTATAGTACGGTAATAGTCAAAGTACAATAGGAATGTTGTGGTAAAAAGTAAATATTTTTGTAAGTCATTCGATAATGTTAAAATGTCAAATTTAGGGTAAGTAGAGAAGTAGGGTCTACATGATTAGGAATTAGAAATATTATATTGGTAATAAGGATAAGGAGTGAGGTCATAAATATTTTGTGTATTTTATTTGTAAAAAGTCTAAAAATGTGGAACCCATGTGAAATGATAAGGTTTATCTTATCTTAAAAGATAAGCTTACATGTAAAGATAAGAGTTAAGGTATGGAATATGATTCATCAGAGTAGATTTCTTATCTTATCTTAGAGATAAGGTGGATAAGCTTGAAAGTTCTATAAATAGAGAGGCCACCCCCCTCATTTAGCATAGAAGGAAGTAGTGAGAAATATTATATGAGTAAGTGTGTGAAGGAAGCCATCATTTAGAAGGTGTGTTAAAGAAGCCATTAAGAGGTGTAATTGTGAAGTTTCTCCCATAGTTATTATTGGAAGGAAAGTGGAGTTGGTAACACTTGAAGTACCTCATGGGTGAGATTGTAACAATTTCATGTTGATAATATAATTTACACTTATATTTCAGATTTTTCATCATTCTTTGTATCATAGTCTATGGTATTCTTGTGTTATGTTGTTGTTGTGTTTCCAAATTACATCCACTAAACTAAAAGTTGTGCATTAGTAAATAATCATAGCACGAGGAGTTCCGGTGGAGAATTATCATAGTGCCGGATTGGTGATGACATTTTGGTTCCGTTGCCAAGACCATTCCTCATTGGTGGATTTTCTGGAGAGATATTCCCACTTAGTCAAAAATCATTTGGAGGGTAACCTTGTTTTTACTGTGCATAGTAGTTACCATGGTAAATTCACTTTTTACCATGAATAGTATTTACCACAGTAAAGTCACTTTTTACCGTGAATAGTATTTACCGTAGTAACTTCACTTTTTATCGTGAATAGTGTTTACCATAGTAAAGTCAGTTTTTACCGCACAGTAAGTCAAGTTTTACCATAGTTTACCATGGTCATTTCTATTTTACTGTAGAAAGGTGTAAAGTCACTTTCTATTATAGTGATTCCAATTATTTGTGCACATAAGTCTTGTTGATTGTACTTGTGGGTTGGTATTTCACTGTGGTTACTTTTGAAAATGGGGAAGATTCCTATTTTTTCAGCCCAATCTAATGAAGATGCTTCCTCTTTCATTCAAGAATTTAAATGATCTTGCATTTGTAATGGCCTCATAAGAAGGGAACAATGGACTAAATTTTTCCTACCTTTTTGGATGGTTCACCTTAGGTGGTTTGAAACACTAGGTGATAATGTGAAAAACTCATGGGATTTATTAACTAAAAGTTTTCTTGAAGAATTTGGTGAAAAATAGAAATATGCAGATCTCATGATCGATATCACAAAGCTATCCCAAGGAGAGAAGGAGAAGATAAGGGATTATCATGCTCATGTTCTAGAGCTAAGGAGGAAGCTCGATGCCTAGATCCGAAAGGAAGGATTAGTGGATGGGTTGATGAATGGCATGGATAATCTCCTCTATAAGCACTTCATTCTTGGGATGAAGCCAGAGATCAGACAATGAGTGAAGTATGACCACCCAACGACCCTCAAACAAGAAAAGGAGATTGCAAGAAGGCAAGAAGAAAGCATGGAAGAAGAGCCCAAAGAAATTGTTGCTAAGGTAGAGCCTACACCAACACCTTTGGTCCAGAATCCACAACCACTCTCGGTGAGCACAAATATTTCTCCTAGTACATCTACTGAGTATGAAGATCTCGCTAGAAGATGGGCTAGTTAACTATTAATCTTCTTCAAGGAAAATAATTTAGTTCTCAGGGAGGAGATAGAGGTCCAAAAAGAAATATTTCTGAAGTTATATGTTATGGTTGTCATAAAAAGGGTCATTATAAGTATAATTGTCTAGATAGAGCTTCTACATCTGGTACAAGAGATAATGATAAAGGAAAAGCACCTGTGAATTATTTTGATGTAGTAGATAAGAGCATAAATAATGAAGTAGATGTGTTTGTAACAAAAAGAAAGAAAGAAAAAGATAACCAAGATGGAAATGATCCTAAGAAGATGAAAGGAGAAACTAGTAAGAAACATAGGAGAAGAAAGTTGGGTGTGTAGGATTTTCTGATTTCACAGGGACAAGGACCATACTCCATCTTAGAAGATCTGTCCAAAAGGCTTACAAATATTACATATGGTCAACTTTGGCTATGTCTTCTGAGAAGAGGTGGGAGCTGCGAAGTGGACTCAATGCTCAATGAAGGAAGGAGGTTGAGGTCCCTATTTTGGAGGTAGAGGTGGATCCCTATGCTCCACAAGCTGAGGTATTATGTAATGGTATTTCAATTCATGATGTCTTAGTTGATGGAGGTGTTGTAGTTAATGTAATGACCGAGTTTGTAATGAATATGTTGGGTTTAAAAATTGATCTCCCCTCAACACTTATGTTAAGGTCATTAAATAAGGGAAAAACTAAACCAGAAGGTGTTGTTTCAAATGTGGCAATATCTGTTATGGGTGTTGTATGTGTGGTAGAATTTTAGGTGATGAAAAATGGTATCATATGCACGTACCCAATGTCATTGGGAAGGCCATGGCTAAGAGAGTTCATGAGAAACTACTAGAATGAAGGATTTATGACACTTGGATATGTGGCAGAGAGAGGGTGAAGATAAACATGATCCCTCGACATCATAAGGCATAACCTATGTGGATTCAAGTGATGAAATTGATGATTAGACATCCTCTGATTACTCTAGTACTAGTGAAGTGGACATAGAAGATGAAGAAAGTGAGGTTGATGTTTCAGTCATGGATATCCTTCCAGTCACACCGACTCATGAACCCATAAAATTATCTAAAGAAGAAATTGATGATCGTCTCCAACAAATAAAGATTGGTGATGTTGTGATGGAGAGTGAGAAGGAATCCTACCTCTAGCTCTTTCGAAGGTACATACACCTATTCACTTTTGATTACAAGGAACTCCATCAAGTAAGTTGGGTAGAACATTCTATTGAGTTGGTAGATGGTGCTAAGCCCATAAAGTAAATGCCATATAGAATGAATCTAATTTTTCCAAGACTGTAAAAGAAGAAATAGATAAGTTGCTTGATGCAAGATTCATATTTTCTATGGAGAATTTAGAATGGGTTTCTCCCATTGTGATCTCAATAAAAATAATGGGAAGCTATGTATTTGTGTTGATTATAGAAGCTCAACAAGGCAACAAAGAAGGATCATTACCCTCTTCCATTCTCAGATCAGATCTTAGATGAAGTAGCTAGCCAGGAGTGCTATAGTTTTGCTGATGGATATAGCGGATACAACCAAGTTTTTATAGTGGAGAAAGATCAGTTGAAGACCATGTTCACCACTCCTTGGGGAACATTTACTTATAGAGTTATGCCTTTTGGGTTATGTAATGCTCCAGCAATGTTCCAACATTTGATGAATAGGGTGTTTGAACCCTACATTGGAAACTTCATCAGAGTATTTTTGGATGATTTTTACATCTATGGGAGTAAGATGGACCACATGCACTAGATGGAGACAACATTTCAAAGGTTAGATGAAGAAAAAGCCTCACTAAACCCTACAAAGTGTGTCTTTGGATGTTCTAAAGGTGTTTTGTTAGGGCATGTTGTATCCAGAGATGGTATTGGTATTGATCCTGATAAAGTTTCAAAATCAAAGAGTTACCATTTCCTATGAATAGAAGTAAGTTGAGATCATTTTTAGGCCATGTGGGTTACTATAGAAGGTTCATCAAGAATTTTTCAAATATTGCACAACCACTAACCCAGTTCTTGAAGAAGGATGTTACTTATGAACCAGGAAAGAAGGTGCATGAAGCTTTTGAACAATTGAAGGAAGCTTTGGTGTCTTCACCTATTTTAAAGAATCCAGATTGGAGCAAGCCATTCATTGTGTATATTGATGCCTTAGATGTAGCACTAGGAAGTACTCTGAGCCAAAAGGATGAAAATGGGAATGATCATCCATTTTACTTTGGGAGAAGACAAAAATGCAAAGTGCTTGAGGTAAATTATATCTGTAACAGAAAAAGAGGCTCTAGCTATCATTTTTTCTATAAAGAAGTTTAGAAATTACTTGCTAGGGTAGAAATTTATAGTTGTAATAGATCATCAAGCTCTAAAATATATTGTAAATAATCCTAACCCATCATGGAGGATAACAAGATGGATAATTTTGCTACAAGAATTTGAATTTGATATTATAGATAGGCCAGGAAAGAAGCATGTCAATGCAGATGCACTCTCTCGAGCCTATGATGGTTTAGGTTCATCTTGTGATGATGATGATTTCCTAGATGCAACATTGTTATCCCTTGACACAATCCCTAGTGAATACATAGATATTTGGAATTATCTGAATGAATTCAAGTTTCCTGATGGTGCCAATGCAAAGACTAAGAGGAAGATTACTCAAGCCAGTCGTCCATATTCTATTATGCATGGAGTATTATTTCAAATAGGACCTGATGGACAGTACAAGAGGGCAGTTGGACGTGATCAAGGGAAGGAGATAATAGAAGAATTCCACAATGGTACATGTGGAGGAAACTTCTCTGGACAACTTACAACAAGAAGGATCTTGGATGTAGGTTATCACTGGCCCACTCTTTTTAGAGATTGTTATAATTATTGTAAGACATGTGATATTTGTCAAACACATGGTAACCGTAAGACTTCATTAGCTCCATTATGCCCTATTCTTCCACTTGGTCCCTTTGAAAAGTGGGGAATAGATATTGTAGGTCCACTTCCAACTACCCCATGCCAAAATAAGTATATTGTAGTTTCCACATATTATTTAACCAAGTGGGTTAAAGCTAGGCCATTGAAAACAGATTCCATGGATGAAGTGGCAAGGTTCATATATGAATGCATTGTCACCAGATTTGGTTGTCCATTAGAAATTGTAACAGATCAAGGAATCCACTTCATTAATGAGGTGGTAGAAGCCCTAGTCAACAAGTTTTCTATTAAGCACAAGAAGGCAACAACATACAAGCCAAGCATAAATGGACAGGTGGAACGAACAAATTTTGTGTTATGTCAAATTCTAGCAAAATATACAACCTTACAAGTATATAAGTGGGATAAAAGGATTCATGCAGCATTGTGGGCATATAGCGCAACATCAAAGTTAGCAACAAGATACTCCCATTTCAGTTGGCTTATGGTATTGATCCAGTTCTTCCTATTGAGTTTGATATTCCCACTATGAGAGTTATGAAAAATGAAAGGATGGATGAAAATGATTCAGTAAAAGAAAGGTTGGTACATCTTCATTTGCTAGAGGAAATGAGGGAAATAGTGAAGAATACAAGCTATAAGAAGAAAATGAAGCAGAAGGAATACTTTGATCAAAAGATCCGTTGGTCTCCATTTCATGTGAATGAATTGGTTCTAGTATATGATTCCAAATACAAAAAAAGAAGGTAGAGAAAATTTCTTCCCAAATGGATGGGGCCCTACAAAATAGTGCAGTTGTGAATGAAAATGGTACATATCGATTGGAGGAATTGGATGGCACTCCCATTACGAAATGGGTCAACCACGACAAGTTAAATATTTTCCAAGCACCAGAATAGTCTACTCTAAGGATGGAGTAGAAGCTAGGAAGGGGGAAATGTCAACACTAAATTTTTCCTTCGTAATTTCTATTTCATTAATGTATGTATTAGGAATAGGATGTTGTTAAGTATAATTAGTAGTAGCGTCGATAGAAGATAAAGGTGTTCACGTGACGATGCCACCAATAATGTATAGTACGGTAATAGTTAAAGTAAAATAGGAATGTTGTGGTAAAAAGTAAATATTTTTCGTAAGTGGTTCTACATAATATTAAAATGTCAAAGATAGGGTAAGTAGAGAAGTAGGGTCTATATGATTAGGAATTAGAAATATTATATTGGTAATAAGGATAAGGAGTGAGGTCATAAATATTTTGTGTATTTTATTTGTAAAAAGTCTAAAAATGTGGAACCCATGTGAAATGATAAGGTTTATCTTATCTTAAAAGATAAGCTTACATGTAAAGATAAGAGTTAAGGTATGGAATATGATTCGTCATAGTATATTTATTATCCTATCTTAGAGATAAGGTGGATAAGCCTGAAAGTTCTATAAATAGAGAGGCCACCCCCCTCATTTAGCATAGAAGGAAGTAGTGAGAAATATTGTATGAGTAAGTGTGTGAAGGAAGCCATCATTTAGAAAGTGTGTTAAAGAAGCCATTAAGAGGTGTAATTGTGAAGTTTCTCCCATAGTTATTGTTGGAAGGCAAGTGGAGTTGGTAACACTTGAAGTACCTCATGGGTGAGATTGTAAAAATTTCATGTTGATAATATAATTTACACTTATATTTTAGATTTTCATCATTCCTTTATATCATAGTCTATGGTATTCTTATGTTATGTCTGTTATTATGTTTCCAGATTACTTCCACCAAACTAAAAGCTGTGCATTAGTTAATAATCATAGCACGAGGAGTTCCCAGTGGAGAATTATCATAGTGTTGGATTGGTGATGACAATACTTTCTTAATAGTGTGGATCAAGTCAGCAACATCCAAACATCAAAGTAGTTTCCCATCGTAGCCACGATGATAAAGGGTTCCTCCTAGGAGGGTATAATGGGCTATACAATAGATAAGGGATTTCTTCTCGAATGGGTGATGCCTGGTGAAAAAGTGCCATCTTGTAAATATCAAAAGATAGGGTCATACTAGGGAGAGAATGGACTAACAACTTCACATGCCAAACATGAGTCTGGCATATCATATGTAGGCATATGTAAATGTTCTATGAAGAAAGGAATCTTACTTTCCTGAGTGGGAATGCGTAACTGAGACCCAATTGTAGCCATATCATCGGTGAATTTGTGTGACCTTGGTTTTTGCTCAAACATGATCTGTGTAAAGTGCTCCTTCGTGGTTTTGACCATCTTCTTATGTGGAATGAGTTGTTCATATTTAACTTTATACTCATCATTAACTTGTTCAATGATAAGTTGAGAGTCTCCAATGACTCATAGTTGTCTAATATTCCACGTAATAACTAGCTTAAGACCAGCGATGAGTGCTTCATACTCTGTAATGTTATTAGTGCACGGAAATCCCAATTGGAATGCTCTTGGTATGACATCACTGTGGGAGTGATAAGCACCACTCCTACTCCGGATCCATGGAAGGTGAAAGATCCATCAAAATGGACTTGCCATTCTACAGATTCTTTAATATACATCATAGATGGATCTGGCAGATCTAGGCATAGAGGTTCCATTCCTGGGAGAGGGGCTTGTGATAATTGATCAGCTAATACCTGTCCTTTTAAGGACTTTTGATTAACAAACTCGATATCAAATTCACTTAAGAGAATGATCCAATTAGCCATTCAACCTATGAGGGCATCTACTTTGGATATGAGTTTGGTATTATTGTTCAGAGAGGATGGAAAAAATTTGGAAGGTAAAGACAATCACAAATAGGCCTTTTCTATCTGGGGTTAATTCAGATTGTACTTAATCAAGGTGTGATTGATATAGTAAACCCGCTCTCTCTTTATGGTCTAAGTTATATTAGGAAAGTAGTGTACCAATAACAAACTAGGTAGCGGAAATGTACAAGAGGAGAGGTTCACCTGGGGTAGGCGGCATGAGTACATGTGGGTTGACCAAGTACTATTTTAGTAGTACAAAGGCCTTTTGGAAATTTGGTCCCCAATTGAATGCAACATCTTTCTTTAGTAAATGGGTAAAGGGGTGGCACTTATCCACAAGTTGTGAAATAAAGTGATGATTGCCTAAATTTTCCCTTGTAGACTCCTTAGTTGTTTGAGAGTGGTAGGTGGTGGCATTTTTATGATAGCCATAACCTTTGCAGGGTCCACTTCAATCCCTCTTTGCGAAACAATGAACCCTAGGAGCTTTACTGATAAAATAACAAAGACACATTTCTTAGGGTTAAAGAAAAACTTATAGTCTCGTAGATGCTGAAAAATACACCTCAACACTTCAAGGTTCTCTCCCTACTCTTGGATTTCTCTAGGATGTCATCAACATAATCTTCCATGATGTCATTCATCATATCATGGAAGATAACAGTCATGGCCCATTGATAAGTATCCCCGACATTCTTAAGTCCGAAAGGCATGACTTTGTAGCAAAATGTCCCCCAAGGGGAGATGAAGGTTGTTTTATGCTGATCTTCTTCTGGAATCCATATCTGGTTATAGCCTGAAAACTCATCCATTAACGAAAACATATCATAACTAATAGTGGAATCAACTATCATGTCGATGTTAGGCAAAGGGAATTCATCCTTAGGACATGCCTTATTGATGTCACGGAAATCAATACAAATTATTATGTTGATTGGCTTCTTCTATACAGGGACTATGTTAGATATCCACTCGAATAGTCAATGGGTTTAATAAAATTAGTAGCTAACAATTTTTCCAATTCTTCTTTAATAAGGAGTGCCACCTTAGGGTGCATCTTTCTCAATTTTTGCTTGATGGGTTTGGCATCTTGGGTGCACAACGAGGTTGTGCACAACTAACTCGAGTCCAAACTAGGCATATATGTGTATGTCCATGAAAATATATCCGCATATTCCCTTAAGAGTTCTACAAAGACCTTTTATTCCTGAGATGAGAGTGAAGCTCCCAACTTTACCAGTCTTGGTTGTTCTTCTGAACCAATGTTGACATTAATTGTTTCTTCAACAAGCATCTTGGAAGCGTCTTCCATCCATGTAGGATCAGGGGGAAGAGTAAGATCAAATTCATGTGGTAGCTCCTTATCATATTTAAATGGGTAAACCACTTCATCCACAAACTCTTCGTTCTGTTTATCTATGAGTGCTTCAAAGAGTTTGTCACTATGAGACTTTCGTTTATATTTTTTGCAAGGTTTCTCTGAAGTGTTTTTACTCTTGTTTAACACCTTATTATTCAAACGTCCACACATCTCTACCTCTTCTCCGAAGTATGCATATGTGTCTAGTTGAATTGTAAATCCTTTCTTGTGGTCTCCAGTTGGAATAGAATCCCTGAGTCCCATGAACTCTACAAATGCCTCACTATTTTCAAAAAAGTCTAGTGGCATGTGAAGTTGTTGATCCCAATCTATAAGTTTAGGATACACTAGGTTTATTTGATAATGGGTTAGGGGGTTGGATTCAGATAAGGTAAGGACAGTTTGTATCTAGGAATAGGTTAGTGGAAGAAAGATCCTCGTAGAGGCTACATTGGGAATCTACATCGCTATCAGAATGAGATGAAACATCCTCACATTCGAAGAGGTGGAGTTAATCTCGAGAGGGTAAAGAATTATGAGGCCTTATCCCCAGGCCATGTTTATCAGACTTGAAATAGGGATGGGAATAGGCTCTATCCAACCTTGTGCATTGATTCCACATCCAAATCCATTGTAGCCCATGACAAACATCACACAATGACCTTTGATGTCTTGGGGTGCTTGATTGCATGAATCCATGGTACCTTTACGGCACTGTTAGTAGGATCTTCTAACATTTTCTCCTTAGATAGAAGACCGCTATGGAAAAAAATTTCCAATGGTTTAGGACACTGCTCCTAAGTACTTTTGAACTGAAAATAAGGCTTAGCCCTTGTTTTGGGAGATACTAATAAATCTGATATCAACAAAGCCTGTTCAAGAGTGAATGGCTCACCTGGGCCATATTTTTCTGATGTTGCCTCCCATGAAGAAAATGGGTTTAATAACGAAGGAAAATCTTGTTTATAAGGTGTGAGGGACTCGAATCTACTTGTTTCTTAATAGCTTCCATTTGTAGAGGACAACAACATCCACCGAAGGACACTCATAAGCCGCACGGGAAAAAATGTACGATGCCCTACAATTTGTGAATGGTTCTGGGTTTCCCAGAATGGTAACCACTTGTCCCTCATGACAGAGCTTAATACATTGATGGAAAGTCAAGGGAGAAACCTGCATGGCATGAATACATGGGTGTCCCAAGAGCATGTTATATGGAAGGTATAGTTAAGGACATGAAATGTCATTTCATGACAAGTAGGGCCTACCTCCATGGGAACTACTATAGTACACGTTGATTCTTGTTCTTCATTATCGTAAGTCATGATCATGATAGTATTAGTTCCCAAATTTGTTTCTGAATGGCCTAGCTACTTAACCATCTTTAGAGTGTAAATGTTTAGACCAGATCCACCATCTACAAGTACCCTCTTGATTTTGCGATGGGTAATCGCCACTTGTAGATATAAGGGTAAGTTATATGCAGGTGGTTATGTGGGATTACGGTGTGATCAAAAGTAATATGATCATTGGAGTCTAGGCACACAATCATGGCTTGAAGGTTTGTGGGATCTACATCTGTAGAAACTCCTGAATTTTGTAATGTTTTATACAATATGTTCTTGTGGGCAATAGATATTTTGAGGAGATTGAGAATAGATATCCTAGCAGGTGTTTTCTCTAACTAATCTATCAAATTATACTGACCTTCCTAAGGGATAGGCATGGGATCTGGTATGATTAAACGAGTACGTCTCATCCCTACTTTGTGTAATTCTTCTCTAATATTTTGATAGTGTTGACAATTCCTCATATGAGCGAATACATCCTATGAGAGAATCAAAGGGACTATCATTAGTAGGGTAAACATAAGTGGCAGATTCTATAGTCATTGGAGGTTTGCCCATGATCTGGATTCCTTTTATTTTTATCTGCATGATTAGGAAAAGGCTCTTTGTAGATACCCATTTTCTCATTTTGACTTTGTCCTGATTTAGGGGGAGAATATACAAAGTGATCTTACCCTCTTCAATGAGGTCTTGTATGTAATGGCGTAGTCTCAAACACCTATCTGTCTTGTGTCCTTTAACATGGTGGAAGTCATAGTATTCATGGTATTTGAACCAAATAGGTTTTGGAGCATCCTCTGGGTAGGGTACTATCGTAGTTGGGTACTCCACCATTTTTGCATCATCTAATTGTTTTAGTATGGCAGATAAGGACTCTGTTAATGATGTAAATGTACGTTTAGTAGGTGCTTTGGGATGAGGTCCTTGTGAAAGCTTTAAAAGTGGGCCTGTTTGTATGGCTTGGAATCTCTTAGAGTTAGTAATGCCATCACTAATGAGATGTTTGTTCTTATTGAATAATTTTGGTTTTTCTATGGATTTGGCTTCATGTTTTTCTTTAATGACAGAGACTTAAGAATTCCCTGGCAATGAGGGATTTCTCGATTTGACCACCTTTCTCTATGACCTCTTCAAAGTTTGAGCCACAGTGCATCTATAAATGAAAGGATATTTTTGGGTTTAAGTTAGGAACAAATATGCTCACTAGCTATTTTTTTGGTAATGCACAAGGGAAACGACTTACTAACCATTGCCATTGTTGTAAAAATCTTACAAAGGTCTCCTTGGGTTTTTGTTTTGTATTGCATAGATCATTCATTGTGATGTCACTTTCCATGTTATAAGAGTAATTTTGTACAATTTTTTCTACTAATGAGGACCATGTGTTAATGGAGCCCTTGGGTATTTCGTATAACCATTCCAATCCCATTTCCCTAGACTCGCGAGGGAAAAGTCATATTAAGAAATTATCATTGTATGCAACCTCCTGAAAAGCCATATAAAAGTATTTTATGTGATCACAAGGATCACTTTTGCATTTATACTTATCAAACTTGGGAACGATAAAGTGTTTTGGGAAGGGTTCCCGTAACATGTCCTTATCGAATGGGTAAGGGAATAATTCTTCATATGAATATTTCCTATTCTGGCCTACGTTTCCCTCTTGTAACGTAGTAAGTATATCTTTCATCGATCGTAACTCTTTTTGAATGAGTTGTTCTTTAGTAGGTGACATTGGTCTTTGTACTTGAGTCGCCTTAAAGGTAGTGTCAGTGTATGGCTCAAAGTGAAACTCACTAGGTTTAGCTTTGTTTTTGTCTCCATGTATATTTTTCCTTGAAGAGCCTAGGTTTGCTAGTTTCTGGCTCAATTTCAAGATTTGTTTTTGAAGGATCTCCTCTTCAACTAGAGGGTCCTCTTCTTCATCAAATTTGGGAGGAGGTAAAGCTTTATTCTCAATTTTCACTTTACGTGAAGCTTTGTAGTGAGGTCTTCGTGATGGGTCCCCTTCGACAGTGGCATGATGTTTCCCTGAAGTGGAAGTGTATCCCACATCAAAAGGGTTATCTATGTCTAAGAGGAACCTTTGTTCTCCTGGTTTAGGGTTAATGACCTTATTTTCTGCTTTGTGCTCTTGTGGAATTTTAGCTCCTAATTCCAAGACTCTTGTGAGTACTTGATCTTTATTATAATATAGGAGTTTGTCAAACCTACCTAGGTCTAATCTCTGTTGTTCTCCGGAAGAGTTTGACTCTTCTCCACTATGGTCAATTAATAGTTCCACATCCTTGACTTGAGAAAAGAGAGGTGCTAAATTTTGCTTTGATAAATGGGAAGGTATCAAAAAGGTTTTCCTAAGTCATGTTTGTTTGATTTAGTTTTCATCGTTGTGATTTTAGGAATTACTAGCCAACGTTGGTATGAAGATAGCGTGACCACTAAATGTGTGGTTTTTTGTAAGTTGTTCAAGGTGATATTTGAAATATGCCACAGTGTGTCCTAGATGCAATGTTATGCATTGTTTTTATCAAAGAACACTCATATGCACACTTAAAATGTAATGATCACTCAATTTTGCTGCTACCAAGCCTATACCCTAAAATAGATAGTGACAATATCATATCAATGTGTAGGTCAAGTTAGATTCTCTAACAAGACCTAAATATCAAAGCGGTATTGACGTAGTCTCTTGACAAGGTATACTTAAAACTAGTTTGAATGCCAATGAAATATAAGCCTTCTGAAAAATGGAATTCGTGACTAGATATAGCATAACAATGTTATCATGATACATTAACCGAGCAAGCAAGGTGTTAGTATCACGAAAACCTTATTACGATATATATATATATATATATATATATAATAAGTCAATATCGACACTTTTAAAAGACTCAAATGACATCGAAACTAAAACCAAGTGATAATTTTTAATTGTGTGAGTAGCGTAACCACACAAATAAAGGGAATTATATCACGTTATAAAAAAATGAGATCATAATGTAAGGACCAAGGTTGCATGACTAGAATGTGAGAAAACTATCAAATGAACTCGCAATAAGAAAGATGATCTTGAAATCAAGATTGAAGGACTTTATCAAAGATACGAAAAATGTACCTGCACACTTTAGATGTTTAACAACCCAGCCGCAAACATGGATGGGTGTAAACAGACAAAAAAGTGGCGAGTATTATCTCTAATAAAAATTTGCAAGGCATGAAAATTTCTCACCCTAAAAAATGGGTGGTGAGAACACAAGGGTATAGATCAAAAATGAAAATAAACTAAGTGCCACTTGGGTAGAGTTTCACCTTGTTCGAAAATGAGAATAAAACTAAGCTAAATTGGGATGTAGTTTAATTCTGTGATGAAAGAAACTTAGATAAAACTTGCGTGGATTCTTTTCCTTGTTTGAAAAACAAGGTTCAGATTCTAAATGAGTTGTCACTTCATGATGGCTTGACACAATAATAGACTAGAAAAGTGGGCTCCAAGACATAATGCATTCCTTAATAAGTTCTCTCAACTAGGTGTTACAAAGCTATCTTAAGTGAGTGCAATTTACCCAAAAAAAATTACAATGACTAAATTGGGAGTATCTCGGCTTTAATTTACCCCCATCAAGCATAGTGGGCAATAAATGTGTCCATGTGTACTCTCACTAGGGTCACCATACGGACAACTAGTAACGCTAACTCACAAGGAAAAACTAGTCAAGTGGGTAAGCGGAGTGCTTCCTGTTTCATCCATGAGGTTACTCAGTGGTGGATTACTTTAGGGTTCCTGGAACCACCCCCATTATTATATCTTAAGGTATTATGCCAAAGGGGTTATGTTCCAGTTGAGCGGATAGGGACGTACCCTTTTCCGAAACCTGCAATACAATGTGATGAAAGTGGTGTGTTTTTTCTCTTTTTAATTTAAATGTGGTTTCAAGTAGCACACCATTTGGAAACCTGCATAAAACATGTGTATTAGAAGTTTTTTTTTTTGATGCCTTTCTTTAGCAAGCATTAGGTCCTGTAGATAACGAGTTTAGTAGTTTTCCATTTGCAAACTTAAGAAAGATAATTTACACTTTTCTTTTGATTCCTAATATCACCAAAAGGTGTGAAGGAAGAGCATACACAATGTGAAAATTGAACTAAGACAAATCGTATGGAAAGCTATTTTACTTTTAGCAGCATAGAACAAGTGTTTTTAAAAGTATAACATAAATTTTGAACAAGTGTTTTTGATCTCCAAGATCACCAAAAAGGGGCGAGGAGAGAGCATACACACTTTACAAGCTTTATTCAAGCTAAGGAACAAAAAGACTTAAGGTGTTTAGTTGAAATAGCCAAACAAAACCCTACAACCACCTATTTAGTCTTCAAAACAAACTCAGAAAAGTTTAGAAAAATGATTTCACATCCTGTAGAAAAGTTTCAAATTTTAACTTAGACACTGCGCACCCAAAATGACACCAACATGCCCCAGCCAATGGATATGTGCCCTTACCAACACAGACATACGGGAAAGAAAAATGACATAGGGGTATGATACATATGCGGGCTTGGCAGATAGGTATGCTAGGGTTTTGACATGTGCGCTCCCTATTCAACGTGTACGCTTGCAGGCAAAAAAATGTCATAAAATAATATATCTAATTGTGACGGTTTAATGGAGATGCCGAAAGTTTGATGGAGATGTCAATGGTTCAATGGAGATGTGGCCTGTAAAAAATGACAGAGTTTTACATAGTAAGCTGATATACACTAGTGCTTCTAGAGAGATAGGTGCGCTTGCTAGCCAACGTAGATGCCCACCTCACAATAGAGCGTTCATTTCTAAATAAACTATTAGTTGTGTAGTATGCCCAAATAGGTGCGCCCCCAACTCAACACCAGTGCTAGGGTTTCAATGGAGACGCTCCCCATGAAGACACTGTGCGTAGCCCCTGAAAACCCTACAAAAACATAGAAATGGAATTTTCAAAGCAACAAGATTTTTTTGTCAGTTAAAGAAAAATATTTCTAACTTTGATCCACAAATTAACTATGCACCAAGCTCATTTAACCCTTTTAAGAATTGGAAACAAGAAAATAACAAGCTAATTTTTTTAAAAAGCTGAAAATGGGTTTAAAAGCTTGAAATAAGCCTCCATTAATGGAGGATGGACTTCATGTCCCACCGGGCATGCCAAATGTGTTCAATGAAAGGTTTTGCAAGAGCTATTGAAATGGGGTAAGAACACTCAAGAACCCCAAAGATTTGTGCAAAAGCCCCCAATGGACCATATGATAAGAAATGAGCAAGGAATCCTATTTGCATGTACTTAAACTTGAATTAAACAAGAAATATAGCAAATATCATTAACCTCTATTCTTGAAAGCTTAATAAAATATGCCTAATAAGGACTTAAGCAATCAGTTTGAATTTTAGAGAATGGGAGCTCACCATTAATGGCTTCAAGGCCAATGGTTCTTCCCATTTACTCTATGCTTGTGTGTGTGACAATGATAAAGAAAATAGCTCAATGCATGGATGAAATAAAGACTCTAAACCCTAGCAATAATACTATAATTTAGTTTAGAGGGAGAAGTGTTCTTAGAAATGAGATGGGGGTAGTGGGCTATTTATAGTTTTCAGTTAGGAAATGGTAGGCTTTTTTCATGCACGTGGGATCAAAAAGGAGTCCAAAAGTGGTTTAGGAGAGGTTGACCATGGTTAGGACTAGTTAACCTAGGTTAGGCTAATTAATCCTATTTAGAGAGAAATTAGGGTTCTGGGAGGGTTCTGAAAGACCTAATCAATCCAATGAAGTGGATTGATATTCTAGGGAGCTAATAGAGGTGGTAAAGAAGAGGATATTAGCCAATAAGAGGTTATTATAACCTATTTAATTGACTTATGAGAGGAAAAATACCATAAAAGTGTCAAATAAGGGGAGTTAGATAGATCTAACTGACGAGGTGTTGCCAACTTGCAGGAAGAGGACTAGTTAGGGAAATATTAGGGATAATGGTGCTTTGATCAAACTACAGGTGTCTACACGTACGTTGATTCCTCTTTCACATACCGCGGGTATATAGAAAGGGAGAGATTCTTCCACGTACCATCGGGTCTATCGAAGGACACATATATAGAAAGGTTTGGTATATCAAACTGACGGTATATAGATTGGGAGACCTTATACCTGGAGTGATAAGAGCCAAACCCTATCATTGATTTTTGCAAAATGGGAACCAATGCCCCCAAATTTTTCTTCCAGATTAGAACTACTCAGAGAAAACAACTATGCTACATGGAAGACTAAAATCAAGACACAACTTGAGATTGAAGAGATCTGGACTACTATGAATGGTACTCGACCAGATCAACTACTGATACAACACAACAATGGAAGTTTGATAAAGCATATCAGAAGGCCAAACTCATCATTTTTTGGAGTGTCTGATGATGTGTAACCCCACATTTGAGATGCCAAAACAACCAAATAAGCATGGGATAAATTACACATAGTATATGAGGCCAAAAACAAGAATGTCATACTAAATTTGCAGAGTTAGTTACATACACTGAAGTTCAAGAAAAATGAGAAAATTGAAGCTTTCTTAAGAAGAGTTACAGAGTTGAGGGCTTCACTTTTAGCCTTGGGAGAAGCATTCATAGATGATGCCCTAATTCCCATTGTTCTAAGAGCACTCCACTCTTCTTACAACATTTTTGTCACAACACTAAACATGTCAGATACGAAAATTAGTTTTGACAAGCTAGTAAACCTACTGCAACAAGAGGAAGCCATGCATACTAAGGATGATGAAGAGGAGCATAAAATTTCTTCACATCAAAAATGGAAAAGGAAAGGTAAAGGGAAACCTAATTCCTATCAAAATTCCCAACATGAGAATCAGTATCAACATCAAGGGGACAAACAACAGAAGAATCAATGTCTAATCTATAAAAGAGGACATGACTTAAAATATTATTGGTATAATACTTACAAGAAAGGTTCATCAAGAAACTCGGACCTCAACACCAAAAAAATAATATCACAAAGGACATATAAACTACAATCAAGGGCAAAAAAGGGGAACTGGAAAAGAAACCCCATCGCAAGGAAATATTCCCGAGTAAGAAGAACATTTAGATAATGAAGACTCAGACACTATTTGATCAAGTGAACCATCCACATCATCTAGTGATGTCTAGTATGTTGATTCAGGAGCCACTTGACATATGACTATTCATAGAGATTGGTTAACCTCAATGAGGGACACACCTTCAAAAAACCAGGTTTCATTGGGTGATGATTCTTCATATACTATTCAGGGGATTGGGAATATTTCTTTACCCCTTGGTTCACACGAATGCAGAATATCATATGTCTTATATATCCCTGGGTTAACAAAGAATCTAATTTCAGTTAGTCAACTCCTAAATCACAACCTAAAAATTGAATTTGATACTCATTCTAGCAAGAAAACATGTTTGATTTGAGATAAATCATGAGGCTCGAAAATAGTTGCAAAATCCTCCAATGTGGGATGCATGTTATAGCTTGATTTTTTCCATAGATATGATTAGGAACTTATAGCTAAGAACTCTACCTCAGCACAGTTGTGGCATCAGATACTTGGTCATGTTAGTTTCAAGTATCTCAAGACACTATGCCGATGTAATATGGTACATGGGATACCATCTCTTCAGAAGGATACAGACAAGTGTCCTCACTACCTAACAGAAAACAATATAGAGCTTCATTCCGTAAGAGTACATATTGAGCTCATGGTAATATTGATCTAGCTCATACTTGATCTTTACATTCCAATGCAACCAAGTCATTCTAGATTTCAGAACTTCATGCTATGTGTTGATTGACTATTCAAGGAAAATGTGAAATTTTTTTCTTCACACGAAAAGCAAATCTTTTGAAGCTTTCAAGAAGTTCAAAGTAGTAGTTGAGAATGAAATGGTCATCACATCGAACTCTCTACTTAGATAGAGGGGGAATTCAATAGTAATGAGTTCAAAGACTACCTACAAACTCAAGGGATTCGTTGACAAATCTCTCCTCCACACACACCGCAATGTAATGGTGTTATTTAGAGAAGAAATCATACTATCATGTAAATGGTGTGATGCATGATCGATGAATCTAGACTTGTAAATACATTCTAGGTATAAGTAGCAAAGAAAACAATATATTTGTTGAACAGAGTGCCCACAGTTTCTCTTGACAGAGTAACACCACAAGAAGCATGGTCAAAGTGGAAACCATCTATTGCACACCTTAGAGTATTTGGGTGCAAAGAAAGTATGCACATACCTAAGAAAAATAGAAATAAATTAGACATGAAGTCACGAAACACATAGTCATTGGGTAAAGTGAAGAGACTCTTGGGTACAAATTGATGGATCTAAAGACCAGAAAATTCTACACCAAAGCTAGAGATGTTGAGTTTTTTGAGAAGAAGGAAGCAGAGTCTCCTCCTCTAGACTCACCTGATGTAGATTCTTCACTAGTTGTAAAAATTGAATTTGATGTTCCCACAGATGAGGAAAGTGATGATGGGGATGATGGTTTTGATCTGATAGAACCATTACTCATGGTAATAGTTTAGCGTATGCCCAAGTGGTGTACTAGCACATTACGAGATGCAAGAATGGATGCTCCACTAGATACATCCACCCCTGGAACACAGACTCATAGTAAAACAAGAGAAGAAGTTAAATGTTCTTTGATGAGTAGATTTATCAAGTTTGATGAGCCCTCTATAGTTCAGAATCCATACAATCAAAATCTTAGAAAGATGCCATGGACTCTTAATATCGCTTAGTAATAAAAATAACACTTAAAAGTTATCGATCTTCTACTAGGAAGAAATCCATTGGATGCGAGATGGATATTAAAAACTAAGTACAAAAATTAGATGGGACAAAGTGGACAAGTATAAAGTGATACTAGTAGAAAGGGGTATGCACAAAAATAAGGCATTGACTATGAGGAGACATTTTATCCCACAACTAAGATCAAGACGAGCAGGATGATCTTTTCTCTAGCTACACAGTTTGGATGGAAAGTTCATCGATGGACGTAAAAAGTGCCTTCCTAAATGTATATTTACAAGAACAAGTCTATATGACTCAACCTGAGGGATATATTGTACCGGTCAAGAAGCAAAGGTATGTAGACTTAAGAAATCTATGTGTGGCCTCAAACAGAACCCCGGGCATGGTACATCAAAATTAATGAGCATCTCGTACAACATGGATTTTTTAGAAATCCATACAACCCCAATCTCTACCTCAAAAATTAAGGGGGGGAGATTGTGATTGTCATTTTCTATGTCGACGATCTAGTCATCATGCGGCGATTCGGTGAGGATGATCGATGCAATGAATAAATATCTTAACCGATCTTTCGACATGAATGATTTCGGGCTAATGCAATATTGTCTTGGATTGGAAGTATGGTAGAAAGAGAATCACATCTTTTTTTCTCTAGATGAAATATACCAAGAAAACACTTGAGAAATTAAGGATGATGGATTACACACCGATTGCTACACCTATGGAGAATAGATTACAATTATCTCATTCAGATCCATCTCCTGAGGTAAGTGCCACTCTCTATCAACATTTGATTAGGAGTCTCATTTACCTAACATACACTAGACCAGATATCAGCTTTGCAATGAGATATTTATCCAGGTTCATGCAAGAACCAAAATTTTGTCATTGGAAGGAAGAAAGGCACATTTTGAGATATCTCAAAGGATCAGTGGATCTTGGTCTAGAATACAAGAAGAACGATAACTTCTTCTTGATGAGATATTCAAATTCAGATCATGCAGGAAATATTGATGACAAAAAATCCACTTTAGGATTTGTGTGCTTTATGGGATTTGGACCAATATCATGGATTAGCAAGAAACAACACTTTTTTCTCATTATTCCATAGAATCCGAGTATCGTTCTACATGAGAATTTTTCTGTGAAGTGATATGGCTACGTCACATACTCAAAGGACTTGGAATACCACAAGAAAAACTAACCACCATGTATGTTGACAATGAAGGTTTTCTCAAACTTGTTCACAATCTATTGTTTCATGAAAGAAAAAACATATTGAAGTACAGGTTCATTTCATATGTGAGCAATTCTTGAAGCACAATATATAGCTTCAATTTTTTCTAATTGTTGAACAACGAGTTGATATATTCACGAAGTCACTTGCACATGACAAGTTTGAGTTGTTCAAAGAGTTCCTCTCCTCATCCCTTGAGAAAATGCAAAATTAAGGGGGAATGTTAGGAAATATATATTTCTCTATAGTTAATTTTTCCTTAACTATAATAATTAGGTATTTATTAATAATTGTAACATGGTTATATTTATATAACCATCTATTTTGTTTTATCTTGCATCTGTGAGTTGTTGTATTGTTTTAACAATACTATTTATTTGTATTTAATATTTGTTATGCTTCCAGGATGTCTTTTTGGAAGCTTGTGTAAATTAGTTTGTTGTTGCACCTGTGCAACATATTTCCTTGTATGTATTCAGCTGTACAATTCCTATAAGAATTGTAGCACTCCATTGTATTTATGATTCTCGTTGATTAATATAATATATAGGCTTTCATCCCTATTCTACAAATTCTCAACTTCAGTTTTGATGTATAGATTGTTATCAACAATACCCTTATTAAAACCTTATTATTGTAGATACTTATCCAGGTCTTAAATGCCAAGATTTGGGGGTATATTAGAGTCCATAAAGAGATTTATTTAAATTTTGCATACACGATCCTTATCATATGATAAAATGAATCCTTTTGGTTTTTCAATATAAACTTATTCTTACAAATTCCCATTTAGAAATGTTGATTTAACGTCAATTTTATTTACTTTAAATTTTTTAAAACAAAAAAATGAAAAAAACATTCTAATGGCTTCTAAATGTGAAACAGGAGCAAAAATTTCTTCAAATTCAATAACTTCAACTTGTGCATACCCCTTATAGACTAACCTTTCTTTATTTCTTACAAATTTTCCATCTTCATTCATCTTGTTCCTAAAAACCACTTGGTGCCAATCATGTTTTTATCTTTTAGTCTTGGGACAAGTTCCCACATTTCATTCTTCTCAATTTGATCTAGCTCTTCTTCCATTTCTCGAATCCAATTCTTGTCTTCACTTTCTTTAGTAAAATTATTAGGTTCTATGTTGGATATAAAATAAATATTGTCATGTTCAAATTTGCTGCCTTCACCAATCTTCTTCTAGTCCAGTAATATAAAATTTTTCAACATATAATATGTTTTTCTTAATGGTTCTTTTGGAATGATGTGGATGGTGTTTTTATATCCTTACTTCTTCCTTTTCATCCTCTTCTTCATCTTCACTTGCTTGCTTCCTTGAATAATCATTTTCTTGTGTCTTGTTATTTTTATACTGATATCATCCACTTTCACATTTGCACTTTCAACAATCTTGTGTGTTTTCATATCAGTAGCATCTATACACTTTACTTCTTGAAGATTAACCAAGAAAAATACCTTCATCAGATCTGGAATCAAACTTACCAAAATATTCATCATCTCTTTTGATATAGCATGTGCTTCAAAACACTCTAAAATATTTGACTATTGTTGGTATTCCCTTCCATAATTCATAAGGTGTCTTGCTATTGTTTACTCTTATTTTCCCTCTATTCAAAATGTAAACTGTTGTGTTGACCACTTCTCTCCAAAATATATCAAACAACTTAGAATCATATAGTATTGATTTTTCCATCTCTTGAAATGTTATCTTCTTTCTCTCTATAATGCCATTTTCTTTGAGGGGTCCTTGCAACTAAGTAATTTCTCTTTATTCCATGATTCTCACAAAATTCTTCAAACTTGATAAATTCTCCTCCACGCAGTTAGATATTAAGAACGTTATTATCTTACCATTTTAATTTTAACTAAGTCTTTGAATTCCTTAAAATTATCAAATACTTTATATTTCTCTTTTAGGAAAGTCACCCAAGTCATTCTAGAATAATCATCAATAAATAACATGAAATAGATCTCACCTTGCATGATTTGAGTCCTTGTAGGCCTACAAAAATCCATATGAGAAATTTATAGTAACCTTGTTATTGAGTACTCCTTTGTCTTGAATGTAACCCTTGCCTACTTCCCATGTTGTCATTGCTTGCAAAGAGTGTCATCTAGTTTAGTAATTTTTTTCATGTATTTAAAAATTTCTTGGAACAAATTTTAACTAAATTATCAAAATTAATATGACTCATTCTTATATGCCATAACCATCTCTCATATGTTTTCCCCATGTAGATTTTTTTTTCCTTAATCTCATTGAGAATATAAATATTATTGGTTGTTCTACACGTATCAACAACAACCTTTCATGTTTTTACCTTTCTAATCTCACATCCTTCAGCATGAAATGTGATAGTATATCCTTTATCACTCATTTGTCTCACACTTACAAAATTATTCTTCAATCCTTTGACATACAAGACATTTTCAGTTTTTGATTTACCATTGTTAAGGCTAATAGTTCCTTTACCTGATATCCTTGTTGTAACATTGTCTCCAAACTTCACAATACCTCCATTTACTTCTTTCAAGGTAAGAAACTTACTTTTATCTCCAGTCATGTGGCTTGAGAAACCACTATCAATATACCACTGATTTCCTTCATTTTTACATGAAACGTTGTTCGAAATAACATGGATTTATTATTTTCATACTATGGCTTCTTCTTCCAAACTCTTGTTGGTTCATCCTTCTGATTATCCATAGTTTCCTCATTCTTATTTTTCCTGGGATATTCCACAAAAACACTTCTACAAAAACGTGTTATATTCCCATAGTTGTGGCATTTATAACATTCAACATTAAAATCCATTAAAGGAGAAAATGAGTTGTAGTATTTTCTTGAGGACACATAAGGACTTAAATTTGCATTCTTATGAGCTTTACAATATGTTGCTCTATGACCAAACCGGTTACATGAAAAATAATAACCATAAAAAGTGTTTTCAAACCTTTTCATGTAATGTTGTCTTAGATGAAATCAGATTAATGTGTTTTTATAAGATCTATTTTGAAGGAATGCTAGTGTATTTGATATTTTGAGAAACATGAGTCTCCTTTTTATTTTTTCTTTCATTTCTAATTGGTATTTTAATGTAAACCGTATAGGTCTTTGAATTTTCTATCCTGTTCCTTTTCTAGAGGAATTTTAGGACCTTCTTTGACGTTCCTTGACCTTCTCTATATCCGAGACCATTATTAATAATTATTGATCTTTGATTTTTAATAATGTCATCTAATAATTTAAATATATTCTCAAAATTGATACACTGTTCAACTTAGTAGTTGTCTTTTCAATTTCTTTTTCAAGGAAATAACTTCATATTCAATATTTTATTTTTTATATTAGTTGGGTTCTCACATCCTCATTTATTTTATTCATATATTCAAGTTTAATCTTTATACCGATGATTATCTTATTATATTATTCAAGATATTTTGTCGAATTTCATTTTGATGCATCATATTCTTCTTCAAATTTCTAAAACTGTTGTTTTTGTTTCAAATTATTCTTATTTAGTATTTTGATCTATTCTAGGGAACAAATGATATCTTATTCAACATTTAATTCACCTTCAACTTTAGCATATTATTCATCTTTGAAACCATATCTTCTTCAAATTCATTTATCTTTGTTGCCATGAACAATGATTCTTATTTTTCATTGGTAGTGTTACTTTCTTTATTTTCTTCAAGTGAATTGATTTCCTCCTTGGTATAGATATTTTTCTTGTTCTTGTAGAAGTTCTTTATTTTTCATATTTTCCTTACTTATAGTTCTTCTTAGACTGATAATACTTGTTTCCTTATTTCATCCTATGATATTCTTCATTATCACTATTCTCATTTTCTATATATGGACATTTAGCAGCATAATGCCCTACTTTACCACAATTAAAACATTTGAAGGGTAACTTACCTTTGTATTTTCCAGATCCTTTTTTTCACTTTCTAACAAAATGAGAGTCTCCTTATCTTAGTCATTGCTAGAGCAGTTATGTTATTTAATATTTTTATTATTCAAATTATTTTATTCTTCAAAGGTTTCCTCACATTTAGATGATTTATCTTTTTCAGTTCTCATCTCATATGCCGTGAGAATCCCATGTAATTCATCCATCGTTAGGGTGCTTAATTCTTTCATTTCTTCAATGTCGAGACTTTTGCATCAAACCTAAAAGGAAGATATCTTATCAATTTTTACACAATAATATCATCTTTAATTTCCTCTCCAATCCCTCTAATAGTGTTGACAATTTCATCCACGTGAAGAAGATAAGATCCATCCTTCATCGTCAAACCATGAAATTTACTCCTATGCATTTGGAGTTTTGTCACTTTCTTTACTTTATAATATCCTTCATATACATCCTTGAGTTTATCCCAAATTTCCTTGGCTGAAATACAATGCATTACCTTAAAAATTTTAGATTCAGACAAACCACACAATATTGTTTTCATATCCTTATTTTTTTTTATCTCACTTGCCTTCTTTCTAGTTTGATCTATTAGAGGAGTTGTTGGTGTGAGCTAGGAAAATACATTGATAAAAAGAAAGTAACAAACCAACTAGATACCTTCCCTTCATGATTCCTTAGAAAACCTCAGAATGGGTGGACATAATGTGGATGAGCCATGATTGTGTGAAATTTAGGTGGTTCCTTTAAACCGGAACAATGCCTTCATTGTAACAAGATCGACTTACTTTGCACCAATGGATAAAGACGATAATGGATTTGGGATGATCAAGATGGGGCTATTTTGGCATTAGGATGAGGTGAAATGGATGCTCTATGCTCAAAGGCTACAAGAGATCTCGACATGATATTCAAGATTTTTTTCTTAAAGAGGGGGGTGCGGGTTTATTTAAAGCCTAAAAGTGGGGTTAATTCGGGGTTTTGGGTAATCTTGATTTGGAAAAGTAAGCATGATTAGGTGAGTGGGATACATGAGGAATGGACCAAAATTAATGTTGAATATTTAATTCGTAAGTGGGGGACATGGGGAATATTTGGCATGTGAGGAAGATTGGGTGTAGTTTAGGTGTTGAAACGAATTAATTAGTCAATTGGAATTGATTAATTCAATGTGGATTTTTGTGGGAATGGAATGGGGAAATTAATTGATTTAGAATATGTGTGAAATTGGGGTGTCTAAAATTTCCCCTCTTTGGAAGGGTACTATGAAAGTAGTGTCCTTTCAAAGAAAATAGACGAAATGGTTGAATATGCCC
This sequence comes from Taxus wallichiana var. yunnanensis, assembly GCA_018340775.1. NCBI lineage: Eukaryota > Viridiplantae > Streptophyta > Pinopsida > Cupressales > Taxaceae > Taxus > Taxus wallichiana. The sequence continues at coordinate 614,194,916 of CM031244.1, forward strand.
CAAGAGGTGAGATTGAAGGATTTGAAGAGATTCTTCTTGAGGAAGGTGTTCCCTTGATAATAAGTTCAGAGAAGAAGAAAAGAGAAAGAATTCTCTAAACAAAAGGTAGAACAAACTTTTTCTTATGAGAATATGGGAATAATTCCATCTACTTTCACCAAGAAAAAGTAGAGTAGGTGTCTATTAGAAATAAAGAAGGTGGTAGATGTTTAATATTAAGGTATCCCAAAAAAAAATGTCATGGGAAGATGGAAGATGTGATGATGCCCCCTTAAGAGGGTTGAGACAGGATGAAAGAGATGATATAGATCTCAAAAAGATGAGAGGCCAACTTTGTAAAGAGGGTGATAATGGGGTGTAAGAGAATGGAACAACTATAATGCAAAAATGGGGAAAGGATTCAATCAACCTTGAATTCTAGATGTGAGGATGTGTTCAAGGATGTAATTATTAAGAGTGGTGAGAGAATAAAAAAGGAATGAACATGAGTAGAGGCAGATTATGAGAATGGAAAGAAAGGTCAAAGGTGAAGGAGACAAGGGTATGGAATAGAGTGGATGGAGATGGAGGAGGATAAAAAAGGAATGAAATAGGTAGAAGATAATAAGAGGGAGGGATGATAGGGGAAGAATGGGATGATGAAGGACACACAAGAAAAAGATAAGTGTTGTCATGTAATTGTGTAACAGAAAATTTACAATTTTTTAGCATGACAACGATACCCATGTGTCAAAATTTTCAAGTTTTACCTTTCCAAGACACCCCATGTCTACCCATCCTTATCATCATCCTTACCAATTCATTTCAATGACCCCAAATGGATGTTAACTCAATCACCCTTTGAATTAGGAAATTCAAGTCAATCCCCCTAGGTGATTTTAGGAGTTTTTGAAGAATGCAAATTTTAGGAAGTCGTGGAAGGATTACCACTAGCCTTCCTAGGACTAGTGAAACCCCCTGGAGTGGAAAATAGGAGAAAAATCCAACATGGAGATGTATTTAAGGTTGAATAAAATCAAGGAATTGATTTTGGAAGATTCAGAAAGATTTGGAGGAGTTGGGGCATGATTCATCAAACAAGCTTCTTGGTAGTCACCATCAAAATTTGTGGAAGTTACTTCAAATTTAAGACATTCTGGATAAAGTTCAAAATTAAAATATGCAGAATTGGAGACTTATTCTCATGAAAAATTCACCAAAGAGAGTCAGGACAAAAGAAGACTCAATTGCAGTAATGCGAGAGGAAGACTTGGTTACAGAAATGTAAGAAGAAGAATAACACATAGTTCAAGACTTAGTTTTCAAACCACCATAGGAGGTCTCACCTATTGTCAACACTAATTCCTCTCCCATCCAAGATATTCCTCCTCTTATATAGAATGGAATGGTTGATGCACTTGTTGTATATCCTAAGTCTGATGAAATATTCCTATGGAAGAAGGAAACAATAACACCTGATACTCGCACTGTTCAGCAAGTGGTGGCCCCTGACTTATATTCAATTACCTCATTGGCTAAGGGAAGGAAAAGGAATATCGTGCACATGGCCTCATGGTTCTACAATGGAGAAATAGGTAATCAATATATTGAAGTAGCCCAACCGAAGGTGATCAAACCAAAGTGGACAAAATGACACTGGTTGATTATGAAATGAGCACAATCTAACTAGGGTTGGATACTCATGAAGGGGATTTGCATATGTATCAGCAATATTTTTCTCACTTGGTGGTAAGGAACAAATAATATAAGAAGAATATTGATGAGCTAAAATAACAGGTGTGAAATATTTTGTCCTATGTGCAACACCTAGTAGATCCGAATGCCACAACAATTCCCATCGAATAAGTTACACCCATCAACAGCTTCAATCAAGAATCTATCAAGAGGACACATGAGCTCATGATTCAGTGGGCTAGATAATATGAATGTATCAAAAAAAATCTTAAAAGGGAAAGTCAATGCTATAAGAAGAAGTCAAATATTCTCTTACATGTGTGTAACTACAAATAGGATGTGGGTGCTTAGAGAATATTTGGAGAAAGACGTGGGATCCTCTGGGTTCAATGGTGAATGAAATGAGTAACACTCACCCTCGTGGAGTAAATTAACAAGAAGGTTTTGGAATTCCTTCGAATACTTTTCATGTGTGTGGGTAAGGGCCTTGGTAATCATATTTGAAGCATTCCATCGTGTCATCACCGAGTTGGATGAAAAGATGAATAAACATAATAGTTGCACAATAGTATCAATTTCCAAATTCGAAACTTGGAGTACCTATAATGGGAGAAGACACAACTAACGATGAGTTGATTGGGCCATTCAAGGAATATATTAAGAAAAAGGAGGGAAATCCATTATCATTCATTAAGGATACCCTTGAGTTCCTCTCGAAGATTTGGGACGCCATTGCACTCATTGCAGAAACATCCATCATGTTTCGAAAATGTAAATATATCAATAGTGTGTCTAATGGGTGGACAAAGACTCTAAGATGTGTTTGCATTCCTCACACCGATAGAGTGGAACCTGTAACAACTCGTTTCAGAAAGGAATTTGGATAAATGGATATCTTCTCAAGAACACAAGATGGAGCTTATTCAAGGAGCTAGATCAAGTCCGATGGAGCAGCTCATTCTTGTGTGTAATTCTTCCTATTTCTTCTTCTTATTTCTCTCTCTCTCTCTCTCTCTCTCTTCTCTTCCCTCCCAACATTCTCTTTCTTCAATGTTCTAATTTCACATTGGGGTTTTTACTTTTGATATGTCTTTAAGTGACTTTAGAAACATGATGTAACATTTAAGTCACCTTGTTTTTATAAAAGGGACTTAATATTTGATAGGAATATGAACAACCTAAAGTCAAAAATATGGCATATGAAAAGTCACCGGGAAGATGAAGAGTTTCTTCTCTTCTATAAATAATGAACTCCTCATTTGAGGGTCTTCCTAACTATTTTTTGTGAATTCATGAGAGAGATATCCTTGTGAAAAATCAAAGAGATAACAAATTCATCCATTCCCCCATTCTAAATTTATCTCTATTCTCATACTATGTAGAAATTTTGTTTAGGCATCAATACAAGAAGGAGTTTGTAGACATCTTTTGACTGAGGGATTTATTGATACCTTGTGTTCATAAATTTTGATCGGTCTTGTTGCTATTTTCAGATTTGTTTCTTCTTAATTTTAGTGCATGTTATGAAAATTCTATCTTATGTATGCAAGACTCTGATTTTCTAGTTACAACATTAGTCCTCTTGTCTAACATTCTCACTCCCTTTCCTGCTCTCCTAGTAAATTCATCTCTTGTAGGTATCCACAAGCTTTTTCCATAGGGTCAGTGGAGTGCCTTGTTGAATCCCCAACTGCAAGGCCAACCTAGATCAAATTTACCTTACTCATGCATGCATATACAAAAGGTGCACCGTTTAAGTAGAGGGACTTAGGTTCCCACAACATTGGAAAAAACAAAAAATTGTCCCATTTTCTCACCAACAACTAGAAAATAACAGAGAAGGGGGTGAAATTATGAAAAAGGGAGAGAGATATTCAAAATTAAGGGAGTGGAAAAAGGGTGAAGGAGATGAAGGGAGATAAATGATGGAAAATGAAGGATATGATAGAATTGAGAAAAGAAATAAACTATAAAAATAGGAGGTGAAGAAGACAAGGGTATGTAATAGAGTAGACACGAGATGAAGGAGAAGAAAAAAATAGGTGGAAGAGAATAATAGAGAAGGATGATAGGAGAAGGGAATGAGGAAAGATGAACAATTAGGAGAAGATGAGATGAGAGGAGGGGTTAAAATTAGGAAAAAGGAGAGAAGGATGGAACAATGAAAGAGAATAGGGCGATGAAGAATTTAAATAAAATGAAAGAGGCGATAGAATAGAGAAAAGAAATAAACTTTGAGGTACAAGGATGATGTGGATAATATCGAGAAAAGAAGAGAAACTAGTACATAATGTCCGAAAAGGTAGGGGTTTGTTTGTGAGAAAATTTATCGAGTGGACAAACTAGGTGTCTCCACCAACGTTCATGGGGCTACGCCCCTTTACATTGAATGGTAAAACTCCCATTATTGAATGTAACTAATCCTAATCCTATCTAAATGTTGTGGGTGGCAAAATTAGTAGGGGATCACACAGGGACACTCCATTGAACCTGTGGTAAAGTGCTTGTACATGGGTACATGGGAGAAAATTACAAAATTGAGGAGAAAGGGGGAATTAGTCAAGGAATATTACTAACGTGAGTATATTGTAGAGTTTCACACCTAGTAAATGGAGTAGTTCAACATCAAATATATAAGAAAGAAACAATTAAGTAGTTAGTGAGACAAAAAAACCCACATAAACACAAAGTTTTCTGATGCTCATTCATCAAAGATTCAAATATATCTTTGATCTCCATGCTTACAAAGTTCATACAAGAGGGAAATAGAAGAAAATAAAGAAAGGGAAAATAGAAGAAGTGTAGCCTTTATTTCATGTGAAGTGATGAATACAAAGCTTTAATCCATCTACCACAATTCACAATGCTACAGAGTAGAAGTTCTTTAAAAAATTTGGAATCCCTTGGAATGGGGAAGCCATCTCAATTTATACAATTTGAATTGACCTTTCCCCTCCCTCACATGACTAGTCATTTCTATATTCCTCTTATGACCTTTCATTTTCCATTAATTAAGTATTTCTCTTATAATTTTGAGAAAATACTTTTTACAAATTTAGAATAGGTCACTTAAGTGAATAGGATGAAATACAATGATGAAGCACAAGGAAGAATTATAATGGAGAGAGAAATAAGAGAAGGAAAGAGAGGAAGAGGGAAGGGATGGAAGGAAAAAAATCCTCATAATGAACTACTTTCCTTGATGGGTGTCTTGTTGTGTAATGCGAGACAATCATTCCAAACAACAAAAACCACAATCTCTTCATGATTAATCATATCTAAGAAACTAGACTAGCTTGTGCACTTGAAATTCATGTTTCATTGACACTTACTATATTTGGAAAGGAAAAATTATGATTTTTAACAAGTGTCAAAGTTTTCCTCTCTCTGGACCCCAAATGGTAATATTGACCTAAACGATTATCCTTCTATGTCCCATTGTGCCAAACTTGCCCTTTGAGAACAACTTGCTATTTTTAACAAGCAACCATAGGGCAAATTACTATTTTTGGTAAGCGTACAAGTTAGAATTTCCCAACATCAATCGATATGTTAGATTTAATTCCTTCTTCTTAATGTGTTCCTCTCACTTTTAGACTAACTGGATATTTATATAGGGCTTGTGGAACCACTTACTATTTTTAGTAAGTGTCAAATGCGGACCGAGATGACCTTTTTCATGAATTTTCCTGTGATACTCTCTTTGTGTTCACCGCCTTCTTTGCAGAATCTTCAAATGGTAGCTTACGTAAAGTAATAGTCCCCTATGTAGGAAGGCCTTCTATTTTTAGTAAGTGCACCGCATGTGTCGATAACAACAAAATAGGTCTTGAAATTATGGGTTTTATCTCGGGGTTTTACACTCGAATTTTGAGTAATTCCTTCTTTTAGACAAGTGGGAAACTTATATTTTCATTGGTGGGGGAAGAATACTCATAAAATAAACACACCCCTCCATATCCCTAAAAAATAGGGACTTCATGGCACGAAAACTAGTTTACTTGAAACCGTATTTTTAACGATCATTCCCTCCAATTTTCGAGCAATTTCACCAACTCGGAACCTTGAGATATGAAGAAGTAGCTTGCTTCCTTTTTCACTAATGTTCTTCATGTGACATGGAAGAACAATGAAAAAAAAAATCCTTCCATATCCCTAAAAAATACAAACTTCATGGCACAAAAACTAGTTCACCCAAAACTATATTTTTCAAGGATTGTTTCCGCCGATTTTCACACGATTATGCCCACTGGAACCTTGAGAAATGAAGAGATGGCTCACTAATTTTTTACTTCTATGTCATGGCAGCCATTATTGGAACTTCAAAATTTTCAAGTCTCCTTTTCCACCTCAGATTGTGATGAAACAAATTCCATCGGGATAGGTTTTCTCCTAGATTTTGTGTGCAAAATTTTAGCTTCACTCGCTACCTGAGATTGATGGGAAATCGAAGGAGAAGAAGTTAAGGAACAAAAATGAGTTTTTATTATAGTTAGATATCTAGGGAATAATTTTATATTTCATTTTTTTCATCTTAATGACCTCTAAAAATAAGGAATTCTGTAAAAACCTCACTTCAATCCATGCTCCAGATTGTGAGATATGAGCATTTCACCGTTTTGGTTCATGAAGGTTTCGACACCGAAATCGATCATGTGGAAGCTGAAAAAGATATATTTTTTATGTTATTGCAGTACTTGACTTTTATAAATAATGGAGGGAAGAAGAAATGATGAGAAACAATGGAGGTTTGCAAGTTCTCTGCAACTTTCTTCCGACAGTGAGTTTCATGGGCAATAATGGAGAAGCAAGCAGCTTTGAAATAAACAAAGGAGTTAGAATTTTTTTATATTTTGAAGCTGGGTTTGGGATAAGTTTTGTGTCCTTGATGTACCTTTAGCTAAAGTGATTAAAGTTTCATCATTTTACACATCACTCCTGGAGTTGACACTTAGCGGGCATCCGATTTTGTGCATTTAGCTCCAACTAGATCCTAAGAGTCAAACTTGCATTGTAGAAAGTCACATTGATGACCTGAGGACCACAAGGGTTTGGGATAATTTTCATTTCCCTCATGTCACTTTTCCAAAGATATAAAATGTTCATCATTTTTCACATCGCTCCAAAGTTGTGCCACTTTTCACGATCCGAACGATTGAGAAGATAGGCTCTAAAACACCTTAGGGTTGAACTAGCGATGCAAAGGGTTCCATGGGTGACCAGAGGGAAAAATAAGGTTGGAAAATTTTTATTTTCCCCTATGTCCCTTTTCTTAAGGGATGAAAGGGAAATCAAAATGTTCCAAGATCCTAGAGCTAACATGTGTCCTCTTCGAAAATTGACTAACTGTTGGAAGCTTACCTTGAGGACAACTTGAAACGATGATAACTTGAGCTCCCAATGGAAATGTTTGGAAAAAATTATATGAATTTGATTGAAAATTTCCTTCTAAATCCAATGGTAGGAGTCTCAAATATTTATTACTCAATTTAAGTCTTGAAAAATCTAAAAAAAATTTTGGCTCCCTAACCGAGCATCGGAAAATCCAGATATACACCTATTGCGCCAAAGTTTTGTAAAAAATATTATTTCACCATATTATATATATGAATTAAATTTTTGATGATGTATGTTTTATCTCCTAACTCCTTCTAGAGCTCCTGAAATCACTTCCCAAAGCTCAATAGTTTTTAGCCATGTGCACTGCCTAGGCTTGAGAACCCTGTTTTTATGAATCTACCCCAACTCCTCCGAATCTTTCTTGAATATTCAAAAATAAATTCCTTGATGTTACTATACCTTAAATTCATCTCCATGTTGGATTTTTCTCCTTTTTCTAGTCTAGGGGTTGCACCAATCACGGGAAGGTTAGCGCTAGCCCTTTCCAACACTACCCAAAATTGGCATTCTTTAAGAACTCCCAAAATCACCTAAGGGAATGAGTTAACATCCACCTGGGGGTCCTTTGGATTGACTAGGTAAGGATGGTGTTAAGAATGGGTAGACCTAGGGTGTCTTGGAAAGGTAAAATTAAAAATTTTGACACAGGGTTATTATTGTCATGCTTGAAAATTGGAAATTTTCTTGTTGAAAATTTGCATGACAACAAGGTGCTAGAGAAAGGAAGGGGAGGGTAGGAGGAAGGTGAAAATTATGAGGCAAGAAGAGATGATAGAGTAGATACATGGAGAATATTGAAGGAACCTGGTTCTTATGAGGAAGACCAAGGTAAAGAATATAAAACAAACCGCATAGAATAAGGTGGACTCTTAAGTAAGATTGCCATGCGATGGGGATGGTCAAGCAGGATCACCAAGCCGAAGAAGAAGAATTACGGGAAGAGGTAAGTGATTGAAAGAGATAGTGGGAAGATGGTATGATGAGATGGAATGAAGGGGAAACCTCAAGTGAATTTCCCATGCTATGAGAGTGTGTAAGTAAAATTACCAAGAAGAAGATAGATACTAGGAGAAACGAGAAAAGAGTGAATGGTGTAGGCATCGGTGGAACAATAGGTAAGAGGAGGTGATAAAAAGGAATTAAGGAAAGAAACGAGTGAGATATGAATGGATGGAGGAACATATGTGGTTTAGAATGTAGAGTGTGAGGAGAATCCTTAATTGGGATGCCCACGTGGTGAGAGTGATGAGGCAAGAATGATAAGTAGAAGAGGTGGAGAGAAATGATGTGTGTGGTGGTGATTGTTGTTTGATGAAAGAGGAGATGGTGGAGAAATTTATACAACAGGAAGATCTTAGGAAGAGGGTATACCTCAACCAAGAGTCCCACATGGAAGGGGTGATTAAGTAAGATTGTCAAGCTAAAAGTGGAAGAGTGAAAGGGGACATGAATGGTGATAAGGGTTATGTGGGGATAAGTGGAAGATGAGTAGAAATGAGGAGTGAGGATGAATGGATCAAATATAGAGTGACCATGGTGGGGGATGAGGATTTGATGGATAGAAAATTCTACTTGAGAAAGATCCTCCAGTAGGATTCACAAACTGCAACGGTGATAAAGTAGAATTCCCAAACTAGAAAATGTATTAGTATGGGTGAATGGATGGATTACAAAGTAATATTTTGATCATGCAGGAAGATACTCATGTGGAAAAATCATCTTAATTTTAATATAGCACATAACAAGATGCATCATGATATATAAAGATCAGGATGACTAGACTGTAATATGCATGGTAGCATAGAAAGGGGGCATCAAAAAGGTATGATTCCCTGGTACAATATGCAAGTGTAAGAGAGCATAGAAAAAGGTCATAAAGAAGGTATGATGCCCCAGTATGATATGCAATCATATAACATAAGTATATTAGAGAGAACATGATAGATAAAATCAAGATTCCCCCTTATTGGTGATAATTTTTTTGTGTGGACAAACTTGTGGATTTATTACCAATGCTCTGGGAATCTAAGTCCCTCTACTTAATCGGTGTAGTTTTCATATGTTCATGCATGAGTAAAAGTGAATTTTTGGTGCCCTTGTGGTCGGGGATCCAACAGGGCACTCCACTAACCCTATGGCAAAGCTAGCAATATCTTGCTAGGGAATACTTTGTCTGAAGAGAGGGAAATGTGAGTGAGAAAAGAGGTATGAGAACTAATGCTGCAGCTAGAAAATCATATTCCCGCACACACTAGTTAGAAAATCAACACATGCATTCATGAGAAGAAATAACTCTACAAATAAAAAAAAAAAGACCAAATAGAATTTATTCATCACAAAGTATGAAGAAACCCCTTAGTCAAAGAAATCTAGAAACTCCTTCTTCTTGTATTGATTGCTCAAACAAAAGTTGTACATAGTGTGGGAATGGAAGAAATTTGAGAGTGGAGGAAAGTAGAAGAAAATGGCTATCTCCTTTGATTTCTCTAAGTACAATGCACTCTTGAGTTTACAAGATCAATTGCCAACCCTTTAAAATGGGAATGGATTTACAATTTATAGAATGAGAGGTGACTTATCATCTACCCCCAATGGCTTTTCATATGTCCTTGTGTAACTTAAAATTTTTTGACTTCCTAGGAGAATATTAAGTCCCTTTTTATAACATAAAGGTGACTTATTACATTAGGAACATTAGGACATATGAAAAAGGGAAACCCTAACGTGAAATTAGAATATTGGAAAGTGAGAGAAATTTGGGAGAAGAGGAGAGAAAAAGAGAGAGAGAAGAAGAAGAGGAGATGTCATTCCCGATGAAGTCTATTGGTCCTCATTGATGGAAAGATCCAAATGTAGTGAAACTATGAATATTTGAAGTCCTTGCACACTATCAAACTCCGTAAAATTAGCTCATGAACACTCACCAAGTTGAGTGAACTGTTTCGTTGACGACCGCAACTCCTAGCCTACATATGATATACCTATGACCCGAACTATGTAGTGAGTGTTGAAAAACATTTTCCAGTTCCCTAAGATGATCACCCCTCTATGTCTCATTGTGCCAAACTTTCCCTTTGAGAACAACCTACTATTAATATTAAGTGTCCAAATGGAAGGCTTACTATTTTTAGTGAGAGGTGATTTTTTCCTCTTCTCAACCATCATGATGTGATGAACTCCCTCATTCAATCTTGTGCACACTACCTTTGCTTTGACCACTTCTTGGGGTGACTTACTATTTTTAGTAAGCACCTATATAAGGGACTTAATATTTTTAGTAAGTGATCATTTTCACTATTTTCTGCTCTGGATAATCATTCTAGCTTCTTGGAGGTCTTCAGTGCACACTGCCTTTTCCATAGCCGCTTTTGATGAAGACTTACCAAAAATAGCAAGCATGTGTAGGAAAGCTTACTATTTTTAGAAAGTGGATTTCAGTGCTCGGTTTGCGATGGAGTCTATTTTTCTAGATTTTCTTGCCATCACGTGGCTACATCCTCCGAATTTCACATACTTTTGCCCACTAGAATGTCGGAAATAAAATTTAAAATTTTCACCTGGCAGTGGTTTCGAGCATGGAGCTACCATGGCGGCATTAATGAAGCTCGAAATTTGTAGGTCTATTTTTTGTCTCCATTTTTGAAAAAAATTCCATTATGATAGGTTTTTAATTTGGAGCTCGTGTGTAATTTTTTAGCTCATTTCCATTGCGCTGAATGATGGGAAATCGGCGAATGTAATGGTCGGTGCACGAAGTGAGGATTTTGTTGAAAAACAAAATTTAGAGAACCATTTTACCTCCCATTTTTGCATTGTGATCATATTGAAAATGTGGAAGTCTACAAAATACTGAAACCTCGATCTAAATTTTATCTTGTGAGATATGAAGATTTCTAGATCGGGTGACTTCACGGTTATCTAGTAAAAAACCTTCATTTTCTTCCCATTATTCATTTCTTCAGCAATTTTTTCTCTGATATTGTTGTGTTTTCATGGTTTGGAGAGGTTTTTGACCATGATAGAGCTGGTTCAAATCATTAATGGTGGACCAGTGTCTAGACAAGTAAGAACAAGGTCATGGCATGGTGAGAATGAGAAGCAATGAAGGAGAAATGAGGGGGAAGAAATGGATAATTTCCCTAACCTCAGGGAAATGAGGGACATAAAATTCCATGGTTAGTAAGAGGATGACATGTGTCCTTGATTCCGACAAAGAGGATTTTCTTGAAAAAACACTAGAAGCACTAGGGGCTGAAATCCGGTCACATGGATGACCAAAGGACTCCCCATAGGGGTTGGGAAAAATTTTCCATGTCTTATATCCCTAACCTCAGGGACGTGAGGGACATAAAATTCCATAGATTTCTTGGAGCTAACACGTTTCTTTGATCCGATGGCAAGGAATTTGAGCTCAAAAATGCACTGGGCCGAACAAGTCAAGTATGAAGGTCACATGAGGGTCCCAGAGGTCACATGGGGGATGAGATCATTTTTCCAAGGTTTATTTACCTAAGTTGAGGGACATCGGGGACATAAAATCCTGTCAGGCTTCTAGAGATGACATGTGTCCTCTCAAAATTTGGCTAAGTCCCGAACACGCTCTAAGAGGGTGACTTGTGATGATGATATCTTGAGCTCCCGATGGAATTTTTTGGAAAATGATTATATTATTCTAACTAGAAATGGAATTTTGAATCTAATGGTGGGGATATCGTGTCTTGATTCATCCATTTTATCCCTAAAAAAATGAATTTTTGATTTAGTACTCCACCTATACCTATGAAAAACTACCCGCAGATCCGATGCGCAAAGTGTTGTGAAAATATGATATCACCATCATGTAGGGATTCAAATACTCTTTCCAGAGATGTTTATTTACTCCTAACTCCATCCAGAGCTCCCGAAATCATCTTCTAAAGCTCAACAACTATTTTTAGGCTTGTGTATTGCCTAGGCTTGTGAACCCTATTTTTTATTCAGACTGCTCCAAGTCTTTCAAAATTCCCCAAACCTTCCAAAATAATTTCCATGATGTTTTAAGGTCTTCAATACACCTTGATGTTTAATTTGTCCCTTTCATTCTGCTCCAAGAGTGTTGATTCAATCCTCAGGAAGGTTAGTGCTAACCCTTCCCTTAACTACATGTAGCTTGAAAATGAACTCCTAAAATCACCTAGGGGAATGAATGGAATTTCATTAATCACCTAAGGGGATGAGATAAAATAATTGGGAGGTCACTTGGGTATTTGGATAGAATTGGGGTGTCTTGGAATGATGAGACTTGAAAAACATAATAGTGGGGTACAGTTGTCATGTTCGGGAATTATCAATTACCCTGTCGCACATTTGCATGAAAATAGGCTTGGCTCTAGCTTGGGGACATGGCATGGAATGAGTGTAGTAAAGACATGACATGGGAATCTAGAATATCAATTTTAGACCATATAATTTTGACTAATACCTTATCCATTGGGCCTTACATAGTCATGTATAATTTACAATGAGAGAGAGAGAGAGAGAGAGAAGAAGGAAAACACACACACACATAAAATGAAGGAAAGGAAACACATGACACACAAAAGAAAGGGAAAAACGTTAGCGAAAGGGAAACACACCTACAAATCACCTATGGTATAAGGTGGGGACAACCCACTTTCACTAAAGCACTTTTCATTTCTCAAAATTTACCCCTAAAGAGGAAACACCAAATGATGATGTTCTATGAAGTTGTTTATGGGTTCTAGAAAGTATCCTCCCCTCCTCATCTGCTTATGAAATCTTGGTGCTTTCACAATTATCTGTGTACTTGGTAGGAGTGAGTACATGTGAGCTTCTTGATGCTCTAGGTCCTTTCTTAGAAATTCCATTTCCTTCATGTTCCTTGAAATTGGGTTCATAGTGCCAATTTCTTTCCATGTTTATCCATATAGTTGACTCTCCATCGAGCATCTCATTGATGCCTCAAAGCTGATTTTTGTTCCAATTCCTTGAATATTCTAAGTTACTTTATTTCCCAAGTATATGCTTATTAACATCTTCTTCATCAATAACATTAGATTCATCCTTTATCTATATTTGACTATGAGGCATTTGAGTACGATGGGGATTAGAGTAAAACTCATACTTATCTTTGTATGTCCATGAAATGAGTGAAGAGATTAAGAATCGGCTTGGGATCTTTTAAAAATTCTATTGCATCCAAGATTTCTTGGATGGAGTGTAGACACCAAATTTGGGTCTTACGACACCATGTAGATTCGTATCTCAGGAACAACCTAACCCTACCTCACCACCTAAACCTTACACACTTAATTATTTATTAATTACCTTATAATTAATAAATCCACATCTCCAACCCTGCCACCTCACCTCGCCACCTCACTATGACCTAGCCCTAACCCTAAACTAACCTAATTAAGACCTATGACTTGGTCCAGACCCACACCCATGACTCATCACCCCTCACCCGCATCAAAACGAACCTAATAATGACTTGACCAAGCCCACAACTGATCCCTCGAAGAAAAGGAGGGAAAGTTGGCTATTTTACTAAAAATAGCCAACTTTGACCTAACCGACATTGGTCCCTACTCGACCGGTGTCGGTTACGTAACCGCCATCGGTTCCCTGTAAATGACCTCCCCCAACCAAAATGACGGGATCCCGAATTCATTTGCAAGAGAGAGACAAGTGAAGGAGAGAGAAGAGTTTGCAAAGAGGAGTATCGAGCCCAAGACTGTAACTGAGCAACTAGAGCATTGTCACACTCATCCAAACATTGGGAGAGTTGGAGGATAGCTTCATCAGATCACTTCCGATTGCTGGATCATCCCAACTGAGCCTTGCCTTCACCATTGCATTCTTTGGACCTGCATCCACATCAGAAACTAGTAAGTAGTCTCTTTTATCACCTTGTATGCTTCTAGACACTACTTTGTGAACTTTTAATTCATAGGGATTATAAGCTCACTCCTGGATCTACTACCCAATGCAAAAACTTGCACCTAACCTTCCGGTCATCCATCTCTATATTCCCCAAAGACAGCTCTCCCACTCTCGAGTATTCTCTATCACCCTACTACTCCCCTCAACCATCTACCAACCTTCCAAACCTCATAACCACCTTACACCAACCTCCATTTAAAATCCCTAAATCATCGCCCCCTACCGATATCAGTTATTCCCTACATGTAGCACCAGCATCGGCCATCGTGACTTATACCAAAACCAACCTTTCACCTATTCACCTCAAAACAATCTCATGTCCAGCCTGGTCTATCCCTGTAACTTGATCTGAACATATCAATAACCAGTGACCAAACAAACAACATGACATTCTATTATTGGTAGTTTAGTCTCTATTGCTTTTAGTAACAAGATACCTAAATTGTGAGTTCACAATAGCTTCTTTATTATCATTTGCATCAATTTGTATTAAAAGGGAACTGACCACCTTCGAAAGGAAGTCTAATATTTCTTGGGCCCAAGGCAGTTCCCTCACTTATTGTCTAACTAAAATCTGGTGGTCTTGCATTCTTATTTAGGTAGTCCTTCCCATACAAAAAGGAGCTCTTCACAATCGGGCTTATCGATCTCTCTCTATGTGCACACCTTCTTAAGCACTCAATAGGTATTCCTCCTAACCCTAACCCCTATCTATTTCTCAAGAGAATGAAAGGATAGAATTAACTCTATTTACGGAACAAAATTCTATGCGAAACACGAGTTATGCTTCATCATTTCCTGTAGCTCCTCTTTGTATGCCTTTGAAGAATGCATCTCAAGGAAACTATCTAGAGGGATTACCTCATCATCTTGGGAATCAGCTGCACTCTACCAATCCTTCATCAAAAATAGCTTCATCTTCAGAGGCCTCGAAACTTCTTTCTTCTATTTCTTCATCATGGAAATCTTCTTCTACAAATGGGAAAGAAAATATCTCCATTTCATCATTGCATCCATCAACCATTAGCTCAAGAGTGGAATCATATTTTTCATCTTGCCTTATCTCAATATGGCCAACCTTCACATTGGTTAAGACTTCCAAATCAGCTTCACGCTTGTCTTGCATATTCATGGCTTGCATCAGGAGTTCAAGACCGAGCTTAGGGTCCTTTGTTTCTTCCACGGCTCTTAGTAGTTCTTTTACAAATGGTTCTTCCCAATGTTTGAGGGTTCATTTAAGACTAGCTTGGTCTCTTCCTAGGGTGACATGATCAAGGGATTCCTCATCTTTGAAGGGGAATGAGAAAATTTCTTCATCATGGATAAACACATAAGCTGATTTTTCTATTTGAAAATCATCAAGAACCATTTCCTCTTCTTCATGGTTTGCATCATCCAAAAATTTGGGGCTTCCCTCTTGTAACTCAAATCTCCTCAATGATTCTTCAAATTCCAAATCTCTTTGGGAAGGCATGTCTAGACCTATCAAGATGGGAATATCCTCTTCCTCTTTGGTTGTCACAAAGTGATTCATCTCGCTTGTTATCTTGGTATAAAATGTTAGCTTCTAGGCTTCTTGAATTTCCTACCATTTACCTCATCTTCTTCTCGCTAAGAAATTTATCCATGTCTCCCTTCACTGGTATGGTTGTGGATGACCAATTCATCTGAATTTTCCTCCCAAGTCTCAACAAAAACTTCTACTCAACAACATTCCGAATGAGGCTGGGACATCTGCTACCAAAATCATCGCTGAAATTTTCTTGTCTGGAAATTTAGTGAGAGCCACCTATGCATATTTGACCTTACCTACAAGTGGGACCTCTTTTGACTCCAAAGAGTAACAAGAGCCACCGGGTGGAGTCATGGTGAGTTTGAGAGCTTTGGAAACCTTCACGGGCATGACATTATCCGAGGCACCCAAATCTATTATGTAGTTGTTCAATACATATTCTCCAACAAGAAGGGAGACATAGAAAGGTTCAAATTTATCAATCTTTGATGCACTCAAAGAAATCATGTTCTATGTGAGGGAGGTGTAGGCGGGTTTGGAAACATGCCTTTGGAACTAGAAGTTACAACATTGGGTGTTAGACTACCACTCCTGATATATCAGACGAACCTCTCAAATTGTTTAGGATGAGTCCGTAAATATTTAGTTTCAGTAATTTGGACTTTGGCTTTGTTCGCATATTCTATGAAGTCAAAAGGGGTAGATGTGTGCAAGGGTGATGAAGGGATTTCTTTTGGATTTAGGATAGGTTTGGAAGTAGGAGTAGATTTTTGGGGAATGGAGATTATTTTGAAATGTACACTAGGAGCTTTTAAAGTACTATATTTTACAGGAGAATGTTTAGATTTAGACTTAGAAGAGACATCAAAAGACTTACTTGGGATTGCAGGAGCCTTCTTACTTGTTACGGGATCAAGCTTCAACAATGCAGACTTCATGGATTATGGAAGTGGGGATCCTTAAATGATTATTTTGTTTTGTAGAATCTCCACAAGAGGATCATCAACCTTATTTTATTTTGCAACAATGGAGGGAGATGCTCTTTTCTCGATTGAGAATGAGTGAATACCACACATGAGAAACCGGGCACATCATCTTCGTTTTCTTCATCACCTCTTGAATACTCACAAAATCTGATTTTTCTATCATTCTCAAGTTCATAGATCTCTATGAAGTTGTCACCTTCACTTTCTTGTTCAAGATATTCTTCACTTTCTTGAAATCTGCAATTTACACTCATGGGTGGGGCCTCTAAGGAAATCCTTCGAGGTGCTCCTGCAATCTTATTTTCATTGCTTCTTTGGGAAGAAACTTGTTTAAATATATCCCTCCTCAATAACGCCATTTCATTTGCCAATTTTTACAACGATGGATTGGTTCTCTCATCTCCAAGATGTTGGGCCTTTCCCTTTGATGGATTCTTGATATTTCTAGAGAGGATGAGATCGTCATCAAGTTCAATGGCCATCCTTTGTGCTTCTACAATGTTCCTTGGTTGGGCTCTTTCACAAAAAATCCTACTTTTGATGATTGAGCATTGATGAAGAATCTCTTGATATTGTTTTCAAATGGAAAATATTCTTCGGTATCCTGTGAAGCAACCATTTGAAGTGAGCCATGAAGTCTCTCATGGTTTCACTTTCTCCTTTCTTCATTTGAGCCAATTGCACCAAGAGGTCCTGACAGTCTTCAATTGATTTGAATCTTTCCTTAAAGGCAGTCTTGATGTCATTCCAACTAGTGATGGATTGGGTAGGAAAGAGGTAGAACCATTTTGCTACCTTTTCTTGGAGGGAGTCCACGAACAATCTTAGAGAAACATCCTCACGTTGATACCAAGAATTCCACATGGTGTCACGATGACAATGATGTGTTCTTTAGGATGTTGTGTATTGTCACATTTGAACTTTGGAAAGTTCTTACGGGAACTTGTTGGTAGATCATGAAGAGGAGGTTCAAGAGCAAGTGGACCTGTATTCCTTCCCCATGGAACAATGGGTTGGGGTCTTTCTACTTCATCTTCCATTGTCATTTCTTCTTCTGCTTCAGCTCTTGTTTCTACAAATTCTTCTTCAAATTCTTCTTCTTTCGGGAACTCAATGCTCAAGGGTGATTGAAAAATGAGATAATTTGAAGGGGGATTATCTATAGGATTTTGGATAGGATTTCCAGGTGAAATTCTTGAAGAGCTAGATGAAAAGGAGGCTTGAGAGAAGAAGTATGGATTATCTATAATTTGTTCTTACCAATTTTACAAAGCCTCGAAATTGAAATCAACAACACCTCTCGACCTGCTCAACCTGGTGTATCTTCCTTCAGCCAACTTTTGGAAAATCTTGAAGTGGGAATATGAAAAGACACTATGGAATATGAAAGATCATGTGCAAGAATTGATAGTGTATCTTTTAGCAATGGATTTTCATGAATTTTTTTTTCAATATTTCATATTTTTTTTTTAATTTTGGACCTTACGGTTGTATTTTGGGTGTAAATGCTACCATGTATGCCCCAAAATGGGTGCTAAAAGATATTGCCAAGAAAAAAATTTAGGTGGAAAAACTTGTGGATTTCTTGCCAACGCTTTGGTAATCTAAGTCCCTCTACTTAACCAGTTTAGTTCCCATATGTGCATGCACAAGTAAAAGTAGATTTCTAGCCACCTCGTGGCCTTTGACTCGGGGATCCAACAAGAGGGGCACTCCATTGACCCTACGATAAAGCTAGCAATATATTGTTAGAGAATACTTTTTTGAAGAGAGGGAAAGGGGGTGAGAAAAGAGGTAAGAGAACTAATGTTGTAGGTAGAAAATCAGATTCCTACACACACTAGTTAGAAAATTCAACACATGCATTCATGAGAAGAAACAACTCTGCAAATAACAACAAGACCAAATAAAATTTATTGATCACAAAGTATCAAGAAACCCCTCATCAAAGAAAGCTAGAAACTTATTCTTCTTCTATTGATTGCTCAAACAAAAGTTGTACATAGTTTGGGAATGGAAGAAATTTGAGAAAGGAGGATAGTAGAAGAAAATGGATATCTCCTTTTCTTTCTCTAAGTATAATGCACTATTGAGTTTACAAGATCAATTGCCAACCCTTTGAAATGGGAATGGTGTTACAGTTTATAGAATGAGAGGTGAGTTATTGTCTACCCCCAATGACTTTTTATATGTCCTTGTGCAACTTAAAACTTTTCGACTTCTTAACAGGATATTAAGTCCCTTTTTAGAACATAAAGGTGAATTATTACATTAGGAACATTAGGAAATATGAAAAAGTGCAACCCCAACGTGAAATTAGAATATTAGAAAGTGAGAGAAAGTTGGGGGGAAGAGGAGAGAGAAAGAGAGAGAGAGAGAAGAAGAAGAGGAGATGTCATTCCCAATGAAGTCTGTTGGTCCTCGTTCATGGAAAGCTCCAAATGTAGTGAAAATATTAATCTTCGAACTCCTTGCACACTATGAAATTCCTTCGAATTAGGTCATGAATTCTCACCAAGTTGAGTGAATTGTTTCGCTAGTGACCACAACTCCTAGCCTGCGTATGATATACATGTGACCTGAACTATGTAGTGAGTGTCGAAAAACATTGTCTAGTTCCCTGAGATGATCACCCCTCTATGTCTCATTGTGCCAAATTTTCCCTTTGAGAACTACAACTATTATTAAATAGTAAGTGTCTAGATGGAAAGCTTACTATTTTTAGTGAGAGGTTATTTTTACCTCTACTCGACCATGTGATGTGATGGACTCCCTCATTTGATCTTGTGCACACCGCCTTTGCTTTGACCACTTCTTCAAGTGACTTACTATTTTTAGTAAGAACCTATATAAGGGATTTACTATTTTTAGTAAGTGATATTTTCACTATTTTCTACTCGGATAATCATTCTGGCTTCTTGGAGGTCTTCAATGCACACTTCCTTTTCCATAGCCACTTTTGACGAAGACTTGCCAAAAATAGCAAGCATGTGTAGGAAAGCTTACTATTTTTAGAAAGTGGATTTACAGTGCTCGGTTTGTGATGGAGTATATTTTTCTAGATTCATCTCGTCATCATGGTCACATCCTCTTAAATTCACATTGTGTTTCCCATTAGAATTTTGGGAAATAAAATTTAAAATTTTCACCTGGTAGTGGCTTCGAGCAAGGAGCTGCCATGGCAGCCATTAATGGAGCTCAAAATTTATAGGTTTGGTTTGTATCTCTGTTTGCAAAGAAACAACTCTATTGTAATAGGTTTTTCATTAGATATCTTGTGTGCAAGTTTTTAGCTCATTTCCATTGGTGGAATGATGGGAAATCGATTAATGTGAGTCGGTGCATGAAGTGAGAATTTTATTGGAAAAAATAACTCAGAGCACCATTTTACCTCCCATTTGTTACATCGTGATTGTCTTGAAAAATTTGAAGGATGTAAAAGATGACACTTCAATGTAACTTGTATCTTGTGAGATATGAAGATTTATTAATCGTGTGACCTCACAGTTATCTGGAAAAAAACCTTCATTTTCTTCTCGTTCTTCTTTTCTTTCAGCACTTTTTCTATGATATTGTTGTGTTTTCATGGTGTGGGAGTTTGGTGACCATGGAGGAGATGGTTCTGATCATTAATGATAGACTAGATGTCTGGACAAGCAAGAACAAGGCCATGGTTTGGGGAGAAGCTCTAAAGGAGAAATGAGGGGGAAGAAATGGCTAAGTGATAGATTTTAATATTAAAAAAAATAAAAGCTCATGCAAGGGTGGGAAAAAAATTTCATGTCTTACATCCCGACCTTATGGACATGAGGAACATCAAATTCCACAAAGTGAGCAAGAGGACGACACATGTCCTTGATCCGACGGCAGGGGATTTGCTTGAAAAATAATAGAAGCATTGTGGGCTAAAATTTGGTCACGTGGATGACCAAAGGACTCCCCATAGGGTCTAGGTGCATTTTTCCATGTCTTCTATCCCCGACCTTAGGGCGCGAGGGACATAAATTCCATGGTGCTCCTAGAGCCGACAAGTTTCTTTGATCCAACAACAAGGAATTTAAGCTCCAAAAATGCACCTAGGGGCTGAACTGTAAAGTCTGAAGGTCACATAAGGGTCCCAGAGGTCACGTGGGAGCAGGTACATTTTTCCAAGGTCGATTTACCTAACCTTAGGGACATTGGGGACATAAAATCCCACCAGGATCTTGGAGCTGAGACATGTCCTCTCAAAATTTGGCTAAGTCCCAAACACGCTCCAAGAGGATGACTTGTGATGATGATATCTTGAGCTCACAATGGACGTTTTTGTAAAAATTTATATGATCTTGAATGGAAATGGACTTTGGAATACAATAGTGGGAATATAATGTCTTGATTCATCTATGTGATCTAATGTAGAATTTTTTTGTGAAAGATATGAATCCTTTTCAGAGTTGTTTCATTTTGCTCCTAAATCCATCTGGAGTTCCTGGAATCTTCTTCTAAAGCTCAACAACTATTTTTAGGCCTGTGTATTTCCTAGGCTTGTGACCCCTATTTTTTATTTAGACAACTCCAAGTATTTTAAAACTTCCCCAAACCTTCCAAAATCATTTCCATGATGTTCTAAGGTCTTCAATTCAGCTCCATGTTTAATTTGTCCCTTTCGTTCTACTCCAAGGGTGATGATCCAGTCCTAGGAAGATTAGTGTTATCCCTTCCCACAACTACATGTAGATTGCAAATGAACTCCTAAAATCACCTAGGGGAATGAATGGAATTTCCTAAATCACCTAGGGGTAAGAGATAAAATTAATTGGGAGGTCACTTGGACTAACTGGATAGACCCGTGGTGTCTTGGAATGATGAGACTTGAAAACATTAACACTGGGTATAATTTTCGTGCTTGGGAATTGTCAATTTCCATGTCGTACATTTGTATGACAAAACCCCTATAATATATCTAGATTCCGAGATAAAAAAAAATTGTAACTAATAATGCAACATAAGAACCTTTAAACATGTCCCTAATGTGTTCCACAATGATGATTGATTGGTTATGCCCCAAACAGGGATGTAATGATTCGAGAATGGATTGGATCATTGTCCTCAAGAAAGGAAACAATGAGATCCGTAATTATCCAAACCAAGGATTCACGCGATTTGAAATGATTTAAATTTGATATTCTTAAGGTGATTATAACATTTTTGGGGATGACGATTCAAAGTGCAAATTTTATTGATTATTAGGTTTTTGATGCTTTGTAAATTTTTAGGATTTTGTGATTTTCGAATGTTTTTCGGAATTTTAAGATTTTGATATGTTTTTGGGAATCTTAAGAGTTTTCAAACATTATTTGGGTTATTTTTGAGATTTATATTTTTGTGGATTTTATAGATTTTATACTATTTTAGGGGGTTTTGAGATTTTATACTATTTTTAGGGATTTTTGAGATTTTATGGACCAAAATGCAAACTTCTTATGAGATATGATACACTAGGGTGTCGTGCGTATGTACCGTGTTCTTTTGGTAACTCATGATTTGAATAATAAAAATTTCACTCCATTGGTAGGATATATTGGTGATGATAAGATGAAAAAGAGTCCAGCTCTGTTTTTGACTCCACACAACTAGTAAGATGTGAGGGATTATCACCAAGAATCAAGAAGGACGTAGGATGTAGATAATGAATATAGAGACAAGTGCTAATAACAATCCATTTGGGAAATTGTGACTCAATTCCTCTTAAGGTTACTAAACTAGTTTCAAAATGAATTTCACTTTATAGGTCACATACTAGACTTAGACAATTATATGGCCTACTGATTGGTAAGATATGAGGTGAAGGGATAGTTCTCTCTTCACTTAGGCATCTAAATTACTTCTTTGGGAATTTAAAATTGTAAGAACTTTCAAATTTATAAGATTTTGTATTTTTGTAAAGAATCCCTATGCCTTGCCCCATGCTACCAGTAAGAAGTAAGGGCTCATCACCGAAGGCAAAACATAGGCAAGTAAATTTTTTTTGATTTTTTTTTATTGTTTGAATTTTATTTTTTGACTTTTGAACTTATTTTTTTGGAACATTTTTATGCTTTGTTATTTATGAATGAACCTCTATGATTTTCCCCATGCCACTAGTAAGAGGCAAGGGTTCATCACCAAAGACAAGACATAGATGAGTAAGAGCACCTCCCTCTATTCCTAGTCTCACACTACTAGTAAGAAGTGTGGGCTCAACCAAAGATTGTGAAGGGAGAAATGTGTAATAGTGAATTATTCATAATTTATTTGATTTATTGACTTATATAATAGTGCTTTGTATTTAGGAATTAAGGTCTTCCCCCAATGTCAACCCTACATGACTAGTAGGACGTGAGGGTTCAACACCGAAGACTGAGATGGAAGATCAAATGAACTCGGGTAAAGAAGTTTAGAGATTTGTTGTAAAAGAGAGAATTGCTTTAAAGGGAATATATTGCCATCAATAAGATTCTAGGTATGACCATAGGTGAAAGCAACTGAAAATGGGAGACATTATAAGAAGTATGATACTCACAAAACTTAATAGGATCTATATTAACACTTGTCTCATGATGGTGAATATGAAGATTTGCTTTTGATAATGAAAATATATGCTAATGGAATGAATAATTTTAAATTATTTAGATACAAGTAAGATAGGAGGAATTTACAAGTGGTCGCCGCTCGATATAGAGAGTGCCTCAAGAATAAAATTTCTGTAAATGTACTACATTCATTGGTTTGTCAAGTTCCTAACCATCTTTAGTGGCCAATTTATAGGCTCCAGAGCCAAATTTAGTTAAAATTACATAGGGTCCTAACCAATTAGGTTCAAATTTTCCTTGTTTTTCTTTCCCTTTAGTGTTATTTGTTGGTTACTCAAACGTGCACCCGTGTCTCAGATCTAGGAAGGGCCTAGGTGTTTGAGACCATAATGGAGCTATCCCTAAGTTGTGGGACCTTGTGTGCTTAGGATAGATTTCCAGAGAAGGCCAATTCCACTATATGTTTCTATTGTTATTGCTAGTCCTATTACTAAAAGGGGAAACTAAGATAATAATGTCAAGGGACCAGGGATAGAAGTATGACATGAAAGGAAACTACACTAAAAGGTGATAGCACCAGAAAAGAGGGTTGAACACTATATGTTCTGAGTGAGAATGAAAGTAAATGCATGAAGGAGGCTAGGCATGAGTAGCACAGTGAAACATGTATTCACCAGATTATTCTCATGGAACACAAATGAATATGGAATGCAAGGACCTGAAATAACACAACCAGCACACAACAAAAAAGAAAAGGCAAGAAGGAGGAATGAAAACACGTTAGGACAGAGAATAGTCATAAAATGATGCTTCTATTACTTTAAGAAATGCACAAAAATGTTACAGTGATGAAGGAGGCCAATATCCACATGCGAGAGCCAGATCTAGAGGTCTGAAACTCAAAATATAAAAAGTATGGAGTCCTTAACAAAATGCGTAAGGATCCAGAGTGTCTAACATAACAAATGAGTCTTTCTCTTACATTTATATATGAATCCATGGAGGAAGAAGGGAAGGAGGGAAAACCTGAATTTGAAACACAACCACCAACAAGAAGCATTGAATGCCTACAAATCCATCGGAGATCTCATGAAACACACTTCCTCAAGCCTGTTTGGCATGTTGAAGAAGAAAGGAGGGCGGATCATATCAAATCAGGTGGTTGGAGCAATCATATCTACTCATCAATGCTTAGAAATAATTTTTCCCATTTCTCACCTACCAGATCCGCCAATAATTTGAATTTGAATATCTGGAAATGTAGCTAATGTCAAAGCACCTTTCGACAAGTCCAACGTGTGTACCAATCTAAGCTCTGTAGAAAAATATATGGTTGTTAGAATATGTCGAGTTTTGGTGAATGTAAAACACATGGAACATGCGGATAGGCTAAAATGATGGCCAATTGTGTAAATATTTGTCATTTATGCCACATGTCACTTAGTTGATTTGTTGCAAGGATCGCGCATTGTTGGCACACTTTGACTAGTTGCACACAACACATTCAAGCATGTTAGAAGAAGACCTATCATAGAAAGGGTGTAAAGGAGGGCATGGGGACACATGCGAAAGAATGAGATGCATAAAAAGATAGAAGGAAGGTGTGAAAGGGTACACGTAGAGGAAAAATGAATCGAGACTATCGAGCGAGATAATTTATGGTTAAGGCGCAACTATTACAAAATGATGGGCATAGCATGTGAGAGGGCCAAGGACTTATCTAATTGGAGCAAGTCGAGACAAATGTAGGGTGTGAAGAAGCTGCTTAGGAAGAAAGTGAAAGCACAAAAGGTGGGCACAAGGGAGAAGTGGAACAAAGAAGGAAAGAAAAATGGAAGGAGAGAACAAAAAGTGTGCAAGGGAGCTTGAGGAAAAAGAAGGGGCGCTAAGGGGAAACTGCAACCAAGGAGTTATACCAATTGAAATTGAGCCTGCACAACATTGCAATGAATAAATTAGAGCTAGAATGTGTATGCAAGTTACCCAAATCGCATTTTCTTCCGAAAATAGGGTTGAACACTATATGTTCCGAGTGAGAATGAAAGTAAATGCATGAAGGGAGGCTAGGCATGAGTAGCACGGTGAAACATGTATTCACCAGATTATTCTCATGGAACACAACTGAATATGGAACTGCAAGGACTCGAAATAACACAACCAAAGACACAACAAAAAAGAAAAGGCAAGAAGGAGGAATGAAAACACGTTAGGATAGAGAATAGTCATAAAACGATGCTTCTATTACTTTAAGAAATGCACAAAATCATGTTAAAGTGATGAAGGAGGCCAATATCCACATGTGAGAGCCAGATCTCGAGGTCTGAAACTCAAAATATAAAAAGTATGGAGTCCTTAACAAAATGCGTAAGGATCCAAAGTGTCTAACTTAACAAATGAGCCTTGCTCTTACATTTATATATTAATCCATGGAGGAAGAAGGGAAGGAGGGAAAACCTGAATTTGAAACACAACCACCAACAAGAAGCATTGAATGCCTACAAATCCATGGAGATCTATGAAACACACTTCCCCAAGCCTGTTTGGCATGTTGAAGAAGAAAGGAGGGAGGATCATATCAAATCACATGGTTGGAGCAATCATATCTACTCATTAATGATTAGAAATAAATTTTCTCATTTCTCACCTACCAGATCCGCCAATAATTTGAATTTGAATATCTGGAAATGTAGCTAATGTCATAGCACCTTTTTGACAAGTCCAACGGTGTACCAATCTAAGCTCTGTAGAAAAATATATGGTTGTTAGAATATGTCAGAGTTTTTGGTGAATGTAAAACACATGGCACATGCGGATAGGCTGAAATGATGGCCAATTGTGTAAATATTTGTCATTTATGCCACATGTCACTTGCTGATTTGTTGCAAGGATCTGCGCATTGTTGGCACACTTTGACTAGTTGCACACAACACATTCAAGCATGTTAGAAGAAGACCTTTCATAGAAGGGGTGCAAAGGAGGGCATGGGGACACGTGAAAAGAATGAGATGCATAAAAAGATAGAAGGAAGGTGTGAAAGGGTACACGTAGAGGAAAATGAATCAAACTACGAGTGCAGAGATAATTTATGGTTAAGGCACAACTATTACAAAATGATGGGCATGGAACATGTGAGAGGGCCAAGGACTTATCTAATTGGAGCAAGTGTGAGAAAAATGTAGGGTGAATAAGCCACTTAGGAAGAAAGTGAATGCACAAAAGGTGGGCACAAGGCAGGAGTGGAAAAAGAAGGAAAGAAAAATGGAAGGAGAGAACAAAAAGTGTGTAAGGGAGCTTGAGGAAAAAGAAGGGCGCTAAGGGGAAAGCGCAACCAAGGAGTTATACCAATTGAAATTGAGCTCGCACAACATTGCAATGAATAAATTAGAGCTAGAATGTGTATGCAAGTTACCCAAATCACAGAGTTAAAATAGGGTTGAACACTATATGTTCCGAGTGAGAATGAAAGTAAATGCATGAAGGAGGCTAGGCATGAGTAGCACAGTGAAACATGTGTTCACAGATTATTCTCATGGAACACAACTAAATATGGAATTGCAAGGGACACGAAATAACACAACTAGCACACAACAAAAAAGAAAAGGCAAGAAGGAGGAATGAAAACACGTTAGGATAGAGAATAGTCATAAAACGATGCTTCTATTACTTTAAGAAATGCACAAAATTGTTACAAAGTGATGAAGGAGGCCAATATCCACATGCATGAGAGCCGATCTAGAGGTTTCAAAAAAAAATATAGAAAGTATGAAGTCCTTAACAAAATGCGTAAGGATCCAAAGTGTCTAACTTAACAAATGAGCCTTACTCTTACATTTATATATTAATCCATGGAGGAAGAAGGGAAGGAGGGAAAACCTAAATTTGAAACACAACCACCAACAAGAAGCATTCAATGCCTACAAATCCATCTGGAGATCCAGGAAACACACTTCCCCAAGTCTATTTAGCATGTTGAAGAAGAAAGGAGGGAGGATCATATCAAATCAGGTGGTTGGAGTAATCATATCTACTCATCAATGCTTAGAAATAAATTTTCCCATTTCTCACCTACTAGATCCACCAATAATTTGAATTTGAATCTCTGGAAATGTAGCTTAATGTCAAGCACCTTTTTGACAAGTCCAACGGTGTACCAATCTAAGCTCGTAGAAAATATATGGTTGTTAGAATATGTCGAGTTTTTGGTGAATGTAAAACACATGGCACATGGTGCACATGCGGATTGGCTGAAATGATGGCCAACTGTGTAAATATTTGTCATTTATGCCACATGTCACTTGCTGATTTGTTGCAAGGATTCGGCGCCTTGTTGGCACACTTTGACTAGTTGCGCACAACACATTCAAGCATGTTAGAAGAAGACCTATCATAGAAGGGTGCAAAGGAGGGCATGGGGACACGTGTGAAAGAATGAGATGCATAAAAAGATAGAAGGAAGGTGTGAAAGGGTACACGTAGAGGAAAAATGAAGGACTATGAGAGATAATTTATGGTGAAGGCGCAACTATTACAAAGTGATGGGCATAGCATGTGAGAGGGCCAAGGACTTAACTAATTGGAGCAAGTCGAGACAAATGTAGGGTGAAGAAGCTGCTTAGGAAGAAAGTGAAATCACAAAAGGTGGGCCTGGGAGAAGTGGAACAAAGAAGGAAAGAAAATGGAAGGAGAGAACAAAAAGTGTGCAAGGGAGCTTGAGGAAAAGAAGGGGCGCTAAGGGGAAATTGCAACCAAGGAGTTATACAATTGAAATTGAAATTGAGCCGCACAACATTGCAATGAATAAATTAGAGCTAGAATGTGTATGCAAGTTACCCAAATCGCTAGGAGATATATTTGGATAATAGTTTAAGAAAATTTTGGGGCCATCTACCTACTAGATGAAGGAGATCAGTATCTTGAAGCATCCATTGGGCATGGAGTCTACTATGTAATCATGAAACTACCCCTGTAGTCACTTAAAGATCAGTTCTTGACTCGATTTGAATATTACAACCATTGAAAGAAGATCTACATTCTAGAAGCAATAAAAGATCGCGTGCGTAAGAAGCATGCGAGAAGAAAGAACTATGTACAAAAAAATAATGTGTGCATAGCACACTTTAAGAAATGAAACTACTCTAATATATACAATCATGATGTAAAAACTTAATGGAAGGGTTTAAGATAGATCCCATTTACTGGGATTTGTAACATGCCTCCATCAAGATGAGTTAACTCAAAAGAGTTAGCCTCCTTGTAGGAATTGATGATGTATGGGCCACTCCAAAGTGCATCAAACTTTGAATGACACCCTGGTTTAGCTCTGTTAGCATCCCATTTTAAAACCAAGTCCCCAACTTTGAAATCTTGAGGCCTAGCCTTTCTATCAAACCATTTCTTTGTTTCTTGCTAATGTTGTTCTAGCTTAATCATGACAAAGTTTCTTAGTTCTTCAAGATTAACCAGCTCTTCCATTTTGATTTCTCTTTGGCCTATGCATTCAAATTTTAGCTATTAGACAAGTGCTAACGAATTCAGCTCTAGTGTCAAAGGAAGGGTATCCTCCTTGCCATAGATAAACTTGTAAGGTGAAGTTCCCATTACCTTTTTATTGTGATTCTATCTGCCTAGATCGCGCAAGATATCTTTGTATGCCACTATCTTTCAATGATGTTCATTTTGCGCTTCATGATTCTGATCAAGTTCTCGTTTGTTGATTTTTATAGATTGTTTCCCTAAGGGTAATAGTTGGAAGAAGTCTTTAGGTAAATGCCTAGATTTAGAGCCCAATAAGTGATTTTGGTACTAAGTAAGGTCTTTTCATTATAAGAGATAATGGTTTGAGGAATGCCAAACCTTGTCACTATACCTTCAAGAAAGTCAAGGATGATTGACTCGGTTGATTCCTTAAGAGCAAAAATTGTGTCCATCTAGTGAAGAAATCTATAGCTGTTAACACCCATTTATGTCCAGCAGCTTGAAGGAAGATTGATCATGTCTATGAAGTCGAGACCCCATTGTGCAAAACCCTGATCCACTTGGATTGGTGGAGGGGAATCACTGCTAATCTTTTATTTCCTGTAAAGAAAGTGCATTCCTTGCATTTTATGACCCACTTGTGTGCATCTACAAATAGGGTAGGCAAAAAGATACCCGCCATTATGATTTTCATCTTTGTAGTTTTGGTAGAGAAGATTCCACCAGATAATCCATCATGAAATTCTATAAACACTTTTTAGTACGCGTTGTTGATATATACCTTAACAACATGCCATCAATATTCCTTTTGAAGATAAGTCAATCAATCAACACATAAGGGATAGATTGTAACCTCAGATCTCTTCTCTTTGCTTTATTTAAAATAGAGAGGGTATGCCCTCTTAAAGGAATGTGATCATGTCCTTCATCCAATCACGCGTGCTTTAGGGGCTATATTCTTCTCAATATTTTCTTGTGGTAGAACTTCTTCCAGAAATAATAAGGCCTTAGGTTCAATCTACGCATCCTCAACAATCTTCCTACAGAGCGTGTTATCTCTTACCAACTTGTGGCCTCGATAGTCACATCATACTCCATGATTTTGGTCACCCATCATGCTCTTTTCTCACTGATTTATGCTCCCATGATGAATTATCTGACAAAAGAGTGGGAGAATAACACCTTGATATGATTGGTGGCAAGCATACTCTTGAATTTCTTGAGCATACACATGATGGAGAAGACCTTGCTTCTCCATGTGACTATATTTTAATTCATAATCCTTTAGCATCTAGCTAAAGAAAGCCACTGGTTGTTCTAGCCCTTGTTCATTTTCTTGTGTTAGGATAACAACAACACTTGCATCAGTGCCATAAGCATAAAGTATGAAATCCTTTGAATAATCTAGGTTGATAAGTGTTGGCACGCAAGAAATATCTTACTTGATTTTTTGAAGCTTTCTCTTCCTTTTGCTGTCCATCTAAAGGCTATTTCCTTCTTGAGCATCAAGGTGATGGGCCGAACCAGTCCCACAAAGTTAGGGATAAAACTCCTAACAAAATTTATCTTGCCAAGGAAGGATTGTAGGGCATTTTTGTGCATCGGTAGGGAAAGAGCTAGGATGGTTGAAACATGCTCAGGATCAATTACAATGCCATCCTTTGAAACCACATGGCCCAAGAGCTTGCCTTGTGCCACTGCAAAATTGCACTTCTTGGGGTTGAGAGACACCCCAAAATTTTGACATCTCTCAAATAATTTTTCTAGGTGTGCCATATGATCCACGCTCTTCTTTGAGAAGATTGTTATATCATCAAGGTAAACCAAGATGAACTCATTAATGTATCATTTTGAAGGCAATATCCATGGTGCCCTAAATGTGGCATCCACATTTAATAGACAAAAGGAATTTTATGATATGCATATGTTCCCACTTGGTCGTAAATGCCATTTTGAATTGATCCTCTTCCTTGACCAGGATCTGATTGAAACTTGAATATCCATCTAGCATGGAGAATCTCTCTGCAGCTAGCCACAATTTGTAGAATCTAATCCATTGAAGGCAAAGGATAATGATCCTTTAGAGATGCCTTATTCAAATCTCTGAAATCAACATAGAGTCTGATTTCACCATTATTCTTGCATATTGGAACCAGATTTTTGACCTAGGTAGAGTATTTGATAGGAAAAATAATTTTTTCCTCAATGAGTTTAGATAATTCCTTTCTCATGAGGGCTCTATCTTTGGATTGACTAGTTGCATTGCTTCTTTTCCGATAGGATTGATATCAGGATCAAGATAAATGGAGTGTTGAGAAACACTTGGATCAAAACCTTTGAGATATTCATACTCCCATGAGAAGATATCACTATATTTTTGATAGAGAGAAATGAAGGTCTGCTTTTCATCATGTGCACAAGTCCCTTTAAGTAACAACTCTTTCCCACATGCAACAATGGATGAGGAGAAATATTCTTACATGGCATGCATGTACCTTTCTTTACCCTTGAACTCATCATTAGGGCTAAACATTTTCTCTAAGGTGACTAGCCCTTTAGGAAACTTGTTTTTCTTTTAGCTTGTATCACTTGGTCACCATAGTTGTCATGCAAGTCAACTTGCATGCTTGATGAGAACTCAAATTCATTCTAGATAAACTAGATGATTTACACATCACTGTCAAACACTTTCTAGTTGGTGTTGTTATTTGGAATGGATGGTCTGATCACCATCTTGATGTGTTGAGTGTTTCCTTTGACAAAGTCCTCAGTAAGAGAAAACTGTGAACCAAGCACAACCATTTGGTCAACTTTCTTGTTCATTTTTTGTGGCACCACCTGCAGATTCATAGCATCAAATCTCTCAAGGACGTCCCATATTCTATGTTTATAAGATTTAAGAAGATTATTCTTTTCCTAGCATTTGTTGGTAAGTAACTGGTGGATAACTAATTCTATGTGTCCCTAAAGATCTGCGCAATGCCTTAATTTTCTTCTTTCAGAAATTATCAAGTCATGCACAAGTGCTTCATACTCTATCACATTATTGGAGCATGCAAACTACAGCATGTGCGTGAAGAATAATTTCTCATCCTTATGGGAAATGAGAACCACTCCTACTCCCACGCCATTTCTACTTCTGGATCCATTAAAGTACAACTTCCATAGACCCTTCTCAACTTTATCTTTCTTGAGTGTGTGTGGGAAGCATTGCTTCTTATTCAAGGATGCAATAAATACCAAGCCTAGTTTCATAAGCTTCTAGTTTTTCATCATATGGATCAAATTTATGGTTCCTTTCCACTCATTCATCTAAAAATAGGTCAGGAACAGAGGTGGAAGAGACTGCTCTTCAAGAACTGAAGCTTGTTCTTCTTGGATTAAACAGTTGGCTTAAAGAGGGGATGGGACATATGACTCTACATGATAGGAAAATATAGGCTCAGCTTTTATGGTAAACTAGGTACCGTACCTTGTCTTGAGTAACATATGAGACCAATTAGAAGATAAGTAACCACACACTTTAGTAGTAAAGTCTATTGAAAAACATAGGGTAAACAAAGGAGGTAGGTCAATGATTGACACATCTTGAGTAATGGTTAGACTTGGACATGCATGAAGGGTTAACTCAAGATCCTTGATGATTCCTAAGGTGGTGATAGTTGAACCATCAAGTTGTAGGACTCCTTTAGACAAAGGGCTATATTTTAGACCTAAGACATCAGCTATTTTCTTAGGCATAACAGAAGTACTAGCACCTAATTCAATCATACAATTATGCACTAGGTGCTTTCCTATGATTAAGGACATATAGAAGGGTGGGGTTTTAACAACTTTACTTACTTGTTTCTCCTCTTCTTGGAAAATGTTGTTAAAAGCATGTGGCTTCTACATATCTAGATTAAATGCATGAGAGTTACATCAGAGCTACATGCAACAGATCCCGCTAAGATGGAATGGTCAGGGCATCCCACATTATGAAAATTATGTTTGTTCTCTTCATCTGGTCAATAATGCTAAATGGAAGGCCCCCAGTTTTGTGCATTTGGGGAACAACATCCCTTCTTGACTGTTCAAGTGTGGAAGCCTAAACATTAGCTAGAGAAGATGCTTGACCTACCAAAGGAGGGGTGCGTGATGCTTCAGAAGGATATTTACGTGGGTCCTCCGCTTAGGTATTTGAGAACCTATTATGCAATATTCCTTGTCTACTTCTTTCTTCTTATGAGGATCTGTTTGTGTTTCTTGTATTGTGACTGACCTACACACGATTCTAACATTCTCTTCTTATATCTGTGTTTTCTACAACTTGGGTGCGCGGTCTGTTTGTATCTTCTACAGCTTGGTTGATTACACAGAATCCTTTGTGCCAAATAACATCAAATTTTTCTCTGGAGGAGCTTCTGGTCTTTATGGATTTTTTGCTTTAGGGGTGTTTGTTGAAGGCTCACAAACTTAAGAATTCTCAATTATAAATGTTTGGGCACACACAACATTGGCATAATGATATTGACTATGAGGCATATTGCAAGGAAAGCACCATTCCGAATATTTTTCCAAATTTTTCGAAGTGGAACAAGCACATGACTTGACTGGGTTTTGGAAGAGAAGGCACGGGAGGAACAACTTGTAAGGTAAAATGTGCATTGAGATGTCATATATCATTCTACTAGTTGGGTGCATAAATTTGATTTACGTACTAATTCTACCAAGGTTGATTACTTTGGCCATGCGACTGATTAAAATTTCCTCTATAGGCTTGTGCCTGGTGATTTTCTAATGATATGACTTTGTTTGATAAATTTCTAATCAAGGCCTTCAATTCTTCATCTTCCTTTTGTTATCTTTGCCGAGAGAGTAGGATGTTGAGGAAACCGGTTACGCACTTTTCTTGGTAATAAGAATAAGGGTCATAGAAAATTGGGATGCTTTTGACATTTTGAACAAGGGAATAGGCGGTATATGAGCCAATTTTTTGTCCTAAATAACACTATTTTCTACCCTTACTGCAATACTATAAGAAGTTGGTAAAGTCCTACCTCCCATGGATTGGATCATAACTAAAATATCATTATTGAGTGCCTTTAGATAATACAGAAAAGCATGTTGGGTTGTAGGTCTTACCACAAGAGGGATTTTGTCCCAAGTTTTCTGAAATCTGATGTTGAAATCAGTCATCTGCTTGTTGGGTGTCCTCCTTGTCATTTGCTACACTAGGGATAGGTGATCGACTTGTATTCAAAGTAGTTGTAAAGAGTTGTTCCCAACTCATCCGAGGTGGTGATAGATCCAAGTCTCAGCCTCGGTACCATTGAATCACTTCACCTTAAAAGAGGCTGCAAGAAGCCCGACTGCTACATCATCATGTGTGATCAAATAAAGTGAACACACATTTTCTATATCCTAGATATGTTCCTGAGGGCTGACTTTATTTTCCATTGGTAAAGTATGGAATACTCTTGAGCGCATAATTTGGCATATCATGTTACACAACCAACAACAAGGGACTTCCTCTAGAAAAGTTTGTAAAGTTTCTTAGTGGAGGAGGTGGCTGATGCACCATTGTAGGGTGCGTAGAATGTCTGTTTTGAGGAGGATTTTAATGGGCACAGTGCGCGAGAGACAAAGATGTGCACGTAGACTTTCTAGAATGGATTCTCCTCAGGGATAGTTGGAGGTACTTAGAAGAATATTTAGCTGATGCACTTCTTCTTGTATGCACTTTTCTCATGAAAGGATCTCAGGACTACTGAAAAAGATCTTAAAATGTTGAGAGTCGTCAGATGTGTTGAAATGAGCCTCCAGAGGCTAAAAACACTAATTCCACACACCAAAACTTAGAGATATGAAATTTGAGCTTTCAATGTTGGTCCCACCAGGCATGCTAGAAACTGTTGGTTGCTCAAATGTACACCCGCATCTTAGATCGGGGAAGGGCCTAGGTGTTTAAGAGCATAATGGAACTATCCCCAAGTTATGGGACCTTGTGTGCTTGGGATGGATCTCTGGAGAAGGCCGGTTCCTTTATCTATTTCTAATGCTTGCTACTCCTAGTGATGAAATGTAAAACTAAGATAATAATGCTAAGGGACTAGGGATATAAGGATGATGTGAAAGGAAACTACACTAAAAGGCGATAACACTAGAAACATGATGAACACTATCATTAAGCGAGAATGAAAGGAAATGCGTGAAAGGAGGCTAGTCATGTGTAGCTTAGTGAAACACGTATTCACCAGATTGTTCTCATGGAACACAACTAAATATGGAACCGCAAGGGAACTAAAATAGCACAACCAACACACAACACAAAAGAAAAGGCAAGAAGGAGGAATGAAAACACGTTAGGATAGAGAATAGTCATAAAATGATGTTTCTATTACTTCCAGAAATGCACAGAACTATTACAATGATGAAGGAGGCCAATATCCACATGCGAGAGCTAGATCTAGAGGTCTGTAACTCAAAATACAGAAAGTATGGAGTCCTTAGCAAAATGTGTAAGGATCTAGAGTGTCCAACATAACAAATGAGCCTTGCTCTTACATTTATAGATGAATCCATGGAGGAAGAAGGGAAGAAGGAGGAAAACCAAATTTGAAACACAACCACCAATAAGAAGCATTGAATGCCTAAAATCCACCTAGATATCTATGAAACATGCTTCCCTAAGCCTATTGGGCATGTTGAAGAAGAAAGGAGGGTGGATCATATCAAATCGGTGGTTGGAGCAATCATATCTGCTCATCAATGCTTAGAAAGACATTTTCCCATTTCTCACATACTGGATCTACCAAGAATTTGAATTTGAATCTTTAATATGTAGATGATGTCAAAAGCTTTCGACAAGTCTAAGCACATGCTTGATATGAGCTCTGTAGCAGAAGATATGGCTATTATAAGATGTTAGAGTTTTGGTGCACACAAAAGACATGGTGCGTGCGGATAGGATGAAATGATGGTCAACTATGTAAATATTTTTGTTTTTGCCACGTTTCACTTGTTGATTTGTTGTAAGGATCCGGCACTTTGTTGGCACACTTTGATTGGTCACTTTGTACATACCCAAAATTGTACGTACAACACCGACAAAATAGGTTACAAAAACCCCAATGATGATTCAGATCTCTTCACAAGGTGTTCGGAATCTAGAAAGCTCGCCGAGTATACATTTGCATCCTAAAATGCCTTATCTAACCTTTTCATGCTTCATTATAACCACTTCCCCCTTTTCCTTGCATTTTTCTCCTTAAGTTATAGGACCGCCACCCTGCCTAGGCGGCGGTCCCATGACCGCCACCCCAGGATAGGGTGGCGGTCCCAGAATCGTCACCCTACACAAGGCGGTAGTCCTATCAACTTTTTTAGAACCTCCAGTGCACTCAAGAACGTGAAAAATCAAGTTGCACTTGCAACTCTCAGCTGCTTATGCTTTGTTTATATTTTCAATCCACTTTGTAATAGTAGTGCTCCATTTTTAATGATAAAGCATGGAAATTTGGACTTGCCTTATGGTGAGTAGAAATGCTATAAATATTGACCTTGTTTACAATCAAATGGCTCCTCTTTCTCTATGTTTTATTATTCAATGTGTCGACATTTCCTTAAGAAGTCTCAACAGTTCTAGACTTAGTGTAAGTTCTCACCTCTCAGTTTAAGGCTCTTCATTTTTGGTTTAGAGATCACTTGATCTCTCTAGTTTAATTTTGATCCATTGTTGTTCTCCAAACAACCACTTAGTATGAAATAACATCAGTTCTAGATTAAGTTGATTCAAATATTAGTTCTTCTTAGAGTTATAGTTTGGTTTCGTCATAGAAAGAATAGGTCTTAGAATTTTTGTTGTGTTGTGTTGTATCCTGTAACAACCCTCGCTAGGAATCGCATAGCCAATCTCTGTTCTCTTGCGTTATCTCTCTCCTACCCACATTCTATTCAATTTACCTACAAGCTGCCACTGTTCAAATATTTTCTCCTATTACCGCTATCACATCCTCACCTTTCTAGATTCACGGGAACATGAAGGAATGAAGAAATCACACTGAGGGGACAAGCTATGATACAAATGGATTTTCCTCTGTGCTATAGACTCCAGTTTGAATTGCCAAAGTTGTAGTTATGATATATCAAATAAAGTAGTGAATCATTTCATTTCGATTAAAGCTTGCTTTCAATATTACGGGGAAGCTGTGGGGAATGATAGATTTTAAGAAGCTATGATTTGTTCCTCACTTCTGAGGTAAGATTGGAGGTCTTTCAATCAAATTAGTTAGATATTAATATTTGTATCAACTCACAAGTGCATAGGAAAATAGCTACATCAAAGCTACCTTGCTTGTATTAGCTTTATTCTTATATTAGTTACTTGTTATCGAATTTACTAGATTAGTTGCTCTTTGAAATTATTCAATTTAATATCTCTGAAAATACAAAAAGAACAAGCATAACATAGATTCATTTTCATAGTTAGTTTACTTCATTAAATTAAGTTTGGTTATTTCTTGCATGATTATTACGGGACCAAGAGAGCCAGGGGATTACATATTCGAACCAATAATACCCCAAATTGAATTTATGCAGTATTAGCAAACATCGATCAAGGTATTAGGATTCAATTCTTCCAAATTCTTGAAACCCGCAAGCAATTAGTGAGAAATTAAGAGTGTTAAACATCAAAGATGACAAAGACTATGAGTTCTAGTCAAACCAACCCATTTCTGATTACCTTGATAAGATGTCCATATGACCATATAAGAACCCAAATGAGAGCAAACTTTTGGTTGTGATCCATTAGTTTTGCAGCCAAACGTAGGAGACCTTATCACTGACATAGATATAGGCCTATGTATACAAGTTGCTAGAACACCCATAAGGTATTCCCAGAAGATCGCACAACTCCTAGTATTAAACATAGAAGATGAAAAATCTTACGACTACTAGATAGTCAGAAGACAGGATTGATTCTTTACATGACCATAATAGGTCCACAACAACCATGAGTTCACGGTTATGATCTCTAGGTCCAACAACCCAACGGGCCTCCAAGCCAATTAAACATTGACACCGGTTTATGTACACTAGTATTCGATCCTCACCACTCCCTACCGGATATCATCACACAACTTTCTCGTGTTGAACGTAAAATTCAATCAAGCTAATAATTTCTCGGGTCGACAAGAAAACCGTCCATAGTCTCCTCAAATCCATTACACCTATCAATACCATTTTCATGACCTTATCAGAAACATATACGAAGCACCTATGGGTCACTTTCCATGAATCCAACAACCAATGAGATAGGATCTCGGTTGAGCTCGACATTGATTGGAGCATCCAAACAATTATAGTGTTGAACTGATCCATAACATCAATTTAGGTTAGAAGATCCTTCTTTCTTTAGATTCGAAGATCCCATTATTACGTATCGAGGATATAGGATTTCTGACTAATTTTTCTATATCCACATATATCTCATTTCCCTGGTGACTCATCATGACCCCGGAAGTCGGGTACAGAGAAAGGTTGCTTGATTATTTTCATGCTTACCTGACACTTTTCTATCGTACAAAATTGGTGAACCCGACGTGAAAGGAATAGTGGCTCCTTTTTCATTTCCATTTCTTTCATCTAGCTTCATTCTTTCCCATTATTCTGTGGGTATTTATATACCCCCCGAATATGTCAGGATACAATGCATATAGTAGACCTCTCTCAGGTCTCGAATCACATTATGGTCAAATGAGTAGACAACAGTCAGCCTCACTTTTTGCATGGACTAAAAACTACTCAAGTAACTACTTTTCATCACAAACTCCTCCTCAAAGAATTATCTCTATTTCTTCATTTCGAATTGAGGAGCTAGACCAACTTACACAAACAAAACAACCGGATCCCTCAAGCTCTAACAATATGACGTTTCTTGGAGAATATATTTCATCTCCTTAGTTTTTATATAGACCAATAGTAGCGGTGAGATCCACTCCCATTTTTGAATGAGGAGTACTTAGTACGCTACGCTATAAGTGAACAATGCTTCCAAAACATGTATCCACCTATAGGAAGTTTTCAAACACAACACGACACACCCTACTCTAAGAAAACACTCCCATTCCTTCACCTATGGAGAATACTCTTGGTGAGGCTTAGCAGAATAATGATCAATTCATAGCAGGTACCATACCCCTCGATAACCTCAAGGGGTGTCACAATAGCCACCATGGAAGAATATTGTATCGTCTCCAATTGAAGTCATCTCGGCTCTAGTTGAAAGCGTTACAGGCTAGAAATTTCTCAAGAAAATCAAGCTTCACACCTAGGGAAAGTAGAAACTCCCAACCCTCTCGTATCATCCTATCCAGTCGACCTCTTTACGGGAATAGGCACATTAGGTATACCTCCTCAACAAACCTATAGCTATCCACAAGAAACACCAACTAGAACCACATTTTCAAATGTTGCTCCAGTTTAAAATATGTTACCTCCCGATTTAGTACCAAACAATCCATATCCGAGGAATTCTCCTTCCTACTTAAACATTTATTCAAAATCACCATAGGGAGATATGTTCTCTTCTCTTGGGATGTTTTTTCAACCACAGGGGTTTCCTTACAGCCCTAAAAATACATATGCTATGCCATATCAACAACCCGTTCAACCTCCACTCCCTCAATAGGCACCATCTATGGTTAAAACCTATGTAGTATGGACCTACTCAGAATATTTAAAAGAGCCTTTAGATTTCTCCATACGATGTGTCATGCTTCAAGACCTCTTCCCAATTTGACTAAATTCAAGGGGGAGGGGGATCCAAATGCACATATCAAGGCATATGCCACAGCCATTCGAGAACTACTCCTGGATGTGGTTGTTGCTAAAATATTCCCTAAAACCTTGGAAGTCATCACCCTCAATTGGTATTATAGAATACCTAAAGCCTCGATACATTCATTCAAAAACTTATGTCATAATTCATCAATAATTTTGACATGAATAAAGCTATAAGAACGAGGATCAGGGAATTCTTACACATTGAACAAGAGCACAATTAATTTGTTGCCCATTTCCTTCAAAGATGGCGTATAGTTCTCTAGTCTTCAACAAGTGCTCCAAACGTGGATCAGATGGAACTATACGATTTATTCCTTCATTCTCTTAGTAGAGAGATAAAGGAAGAAGTCCATAAGTTCTCACTAAGGACTTATGATGAGATGCTTGAGAGTGCTCTCCAAATAGATCAAGTGGTGATAGAAAGTGGTCATAAGAATTATGGAACAAGCGGGAGGTTAATTACTCCCAATAAAAATGCTACTGACCTATCCCAACACTAGAAATACCAATCAAGGACCCAAGATCCTTAACAAAAACTATGGGGTTACAACATATGGAGTCACCGATCAAGCCAAAAGACCAAATTTTGTGAACACCTTGGCACTGCTAACAATAAATGTAATAACAAATTTACTCCAATGATCAATACATTGGATTTTAATCATTGCCAAAACAAAAGAAACAACAAGAATAATCCAAATCCACCACAAGGCCCTTCCCAAAGCCGAGATGGATATCAAAACCAAAACCAAAGGTAGAGCCTTAAAATTACAATTATAACAATCAACAGCCCAATCAAAACTTTGGGCCACAACAAGATTTAAACCAACGACCACGGAATTATAATCCCAATTTATACTGCGGATTCCATAAAATCCAAGGTCGTGACACTAGGACTTGTCGTGATTACAATAAATTCTTCGAGCGTTTACCAGAAGATCAAATACAACTCTTTGTCGATATGTTTCTGGAAAATTCTATACCAATCACATTGAATACCTACCAAGGATTGGTTTCTCCACAAAATGCACCTCTCAAGATTTTCAATGATCCTCTCCGAATCATTCCAACAACAATGGGTTAGATCCAAGTGGAACAAACAAAGGTGTCATAATGGGGAATAACAATCATGAAGCTTCGACTTCATCAAATCCAACAGTCGCACCCCTATTAGGAACTCGACCACAAGCCAAGATAGTTGGATTAGTAGAATTAGATACCGAGTTACAAGTAGAAACTATAACAAGAACATGGGACTACTCCTCTCAACCAGTCCCAACTTATTCACTAATACTAGACAACACTCAACAAACACCAATAAAACTAGTAGGTGCCTATGATTTGATTAACGACTTAACAAATACCTTCTCTCACATTTCCTTTTTGGATTTGTTGAAGAAATATCCAGCTCATAGTGCTGCTCTCTTAGAAGCTTTAGGTCTTGGTCATCTTGTCAACATCACCCCTCCCCCTGAGACATAAGTAAACCATGTAGACTTTGACGTCTACCCTCCAGGTGGTAGCTACATATGGATACTGAGTTTATATTCCACATAAGTAAAATGCCAATGAATGCTGAAATCTCATGTAGAGGCGATCCACCCTTACATTTGTAGGTTTGGGTTTACAACAACTATGTTAAGCGTGCAATGATCGATGATGGGCCAACAATTAATGTGAGTCCCCTTCACTTTTCTTCAAAATCTAGGATATGGAGAAACGAACTATTCTTCAACACAAAATACGCTAAGGGGCTATGATTGCCTTAAGGAAACTTCAATCGGGACTATAATGCTACCAGTCACTTTAGGACCCAAAAAATCCTCAACGAATTTTATATTATAGTTTGGGAAACCAAATATAATATGATTCTCGATCACCCTTGGATACATCACATGATGGAAATCCCTTCCACGTTATTTCAAGAACTATAACAAGAACATGGGACTACTCCTCTCAACCGGTCCCAACTTATTCACTAATACTAGACAACACTCAAAGAAACACCAATAAAACTAGTAGGTGCCTATGATTTGATTAACGACTTAACAAATACCTTCTCTCACATTTCCTTTTGGATTTGTTGAAGAAATATCCAGCTCATAGTGCTGCTCTCTTAGAAGCTTTAGGTCTTGGTCATCTTGTCAACATCACCCCTCCCCGAGACATAAGTAAACCATGTAGACTTTGACGTCTACCCTCGGGAGTAGCTACATATGGATACCGAGTTTATATTCGACATAAGTAAAATGCCAACGAATGCTGAAATCTCATGTAGAGGCG
Organism: Taxus wallichiana var. yunnanensis; assembly: GCA_018340775.1. Taxonomy (NCBI): domain Eukaryota; kingdom Viridiplantae; phylum Streptophyta; class Pinopsida; order Cupressales; family Taxaceae; genus Taxus; species Taxus wallichiana. The sequence continues at coordinate 614,236,570 of CM031244.1, forward strand.
ATCCACCCTTACATTTGTAGGTTTGGGTTTACAACAACTATGTTAAGCGTGCAATGATCGATGATGGGGCAACAATTAACATAGTCCCCTTCACTTTTCTTCAAAATCTAGGATATGGAGAAACGAACTATTCTTCAACACGAAACACGCTAAGGGGCTATGATAGCCTTAAGGAAACTTCAATCAGGACTATAGTGCTACCAGTCACTTTAGGACCCAAAAAAATCCTCACGAATTTTATATTATAGATTGGGAAACCAACTATAATATGATTCTCGGTCACCCTTGGATACATCACATGAAGGAAATCCCTTCCACGTTATTTCAAGAAGTAAGATTTCTACACCTAGGAAAGTTCTTTGTAGCACAAGGTGACCCAAAACCTTTTGACATACACCTAGCAGATTTGAAGAAAAGACCAGGTGTCCATTCTGAATTTGAGCTCCCACAAATCAGCTCAACAAACCAGTCAATACAAACACAAAAGAAAAGTTGGTTCCTACGACTGAACTAGAAGTCACAAACTTAATCAAAGGCATCCCAAGTAATCAAAGATGAGCCCATCACTATAGAAACAATTTCACTAGGAACCACTACAAACATTATTGAATTACTAGAGAAAGATCTACCTATTCTCTGTCATTTGATTCTAGGGGTATATGACATACCCTAGGAATTGGTTCCATACATGCGGATGAAGTTTGTATGGTGGAAGTAACTGAGACAAGGGAAGTAGAGACTAAGGTTGTCCTAACTTAAATTTTCCAAATTATTATTAGACTCTCCACTTTGATGGGGAAAACGTTGTTTCGGTTCTAGGGCAGGTGTGATCCTTACTTCACCTGAAGGAAAGGTTCTACCTTTCAATTTCAAATTAAACTTCGAGTGCACAAACAACATGGGTGAATACGAAGCCCTCCTTCTTAGCCTTATCATTTCTAAAAGGATGGACATTAGTAATATCAGAGTACTTGGAGACTCCCAATTAGTTACAAACCAACTATCATAGGTATATGAGACTAGGGTTGAACACCTGCAACTTTATAAAATGGTAGTACTAAAACTAATGAAGGGATTTTATTTCATATCAATTGAAGAAATCCGAGAGAACAAAACCTTCTCACCGATTCTGTAGCAACCTTAGCTTCCTGATTCACTCCAAGCCATGAATTGGAAAATACTGATTTCTTGGTATCAATACATGTTGAACCTTTGGTTCATAAAATACTAGTAATCCTGATATCAACACATATGGAAGTTGAGAATGAATCCACCATTATAGGTCACTCTAATAGTGAAAAGGTGACCCTTGAATATCTAAATGCCTTTGCAGAGTTGCATCTCACTCATTCTATAGTGGATTTATCTCTAATCCCATGCTCCTCTTCCTATTTTAGAAGTCCCATGAGAGAATCTCCTTCACAAGAGAATCTCAAAATCTATGAGGTGGAGAATGAAGAAAGTTTGGAATTACCCCCAGCACCTCTCGAGTTTGAGGAGGGAAACGCTTCCTTAATCAAAGGAACCAACGACATAAATATCGAGAAAAGAGGAAGAACCAAATTTTTGAAGTTGGGATCCTCTTTAACTCTAGAAGAGATAGAAATACATACTCAGATCCTCAAATAAAATCAAAAGGATTTTGTATTTAGTTCTACAAAGAAATGACAGAATTGCACCACATATCATAGTACACAATCTTGTCACCAAACAAAACACAAAGCCAATCGATAAAAAGTCAAGACCGATCAAGCCAAAAGTGGCTCTCATGGTGAAAGAGGAAGTGATGAAACTCCCCCAAGTAGGGTTCATCAAACTAGTCAACTATTCACAATGGGTATCCAATATCGTCCCATTCTCAAAAAGAATGGGAAGATACACATTTGCATAGACTTTCGGGACATTAACAAAGCATGTCCCAAAGATGACTTCCCTTTACCATCCATCGACGTTATTATTGATGCAAAAATAGATTTGAGTTGTTATCCCTCATAGATGGGTTATCGGGATATAATCAGATTAAAATATCTGAGGAAGATCAAGCCAAGATCATGTTTATAACTCCTCGGGAACCCTCTTTGTTACATTGTGATGCCATTCGGTCTTAAGAATGTTGGTGCTACATACCAATGGCAATGATGTACATATTCCATGATATTATTCATAATATTGTGGAATCCTACGTAGATGACTTATTGGCCAAGGCCAAAAGCACTTTGTGATCACCCAGAAGTGCTTTGTATCATTCTTTCACGATTGATCGAATATGGTGTCACATTGAATCTAGAGAAATGTGTATTTGGTGTAACAGGAGGTAATCTTATAGGTTACATTATATCATCACAAAGGATTGATGTCGACCCAACCAAAATCTGAGTTGTTCTTGAAATGATTCCACCATCGAGATGAGTCCAAGATCAAATCATTTATTGGGAAACTTCGGTGCAATTCAAAGGTTCATCTAGACTTAAGTTTTGTTGTTCATCCAATAAACAATTTATTAAAGAAAGATTATAGCATTGATTGGATTGATGAATGCAACAAGGCCTTTGAAGAAGTTAAACACTTCTTTATGTCTCCACCCACGCTAATGCCCCCTAGACTAGATCATCCTTTAATCTTGTACTCATGGGCTACTAATGTCTCATTAGCCTACATGTTGGCTCAAGAAGATGATGATAAATGAGAATGTGCAGTTTACTTCATTAGTCAGACGTTACTCGACTATGAGACACGTTACACATAGGTAGAAAGAGAATGCCTTTCCATAGTCTTTACAACAAAACGCTTAAGACATTACATGCTAAATCAAGAAACAAGGGTGATTGTCAAGATAGATCACTTACGAAATTCCTCATGCAAGGGTCTTTGTCTAAAAAGGTTGGACACTTCATAACCTTAATGGGTGAATTTGAGCTAACATTTGTAAACCAAAAATCCATTAAGGGAAAAATCATTGCAAACTAGTTGGCTAACAACCCATTGAATGGAGGTGATTTGGTAGATCTAGACTTCCCGATGAGTGTGTATATTTTGTCGAGACCAGGCCTCCTATCTCTACATGTCCTTGGTACACCGACATAATCAATTTCATCATGGACCACACATACCTAGAAGGGGCCACATCCCAACAAAGAAGGTGGTTACACATCATCACTGCTAAATATGTCATCTTAGAACAAGTGCTCTATCGCAAATCCTTCAAAGGGATGTTGTTAAGATGTGTTGACACGAGAAGAATCTGTAAGGATTCTTTATGAATCCCATAGCGGGGTATGTGGAGGCCACTTTGGTGGACATGCCATTGCTCATAAGATACATCAGATGGGCTATTTCTGGCCCACCCTAGAACATGACCTAGTAGAGTTTTTGTGCAAATTCTAGAAATGCCAAGAATTCTCCCATGAGATTCACATGCCATCACAAGCTCTGCAACCAATCGCAACCCCTTAGCCCTTTTCCATGTGGGACCTGGACTTGATAGGGAAATTCTCTCCTCATCAACAGAGATGGCCATAACTTCATAATCACAGCCACATAATACTTTACAAAATGGGTAGAGGCCATACCTCTCACCACCATACCAGGTTCTGTAATTACTAAGTTTATTCTAAATAAAATCATTTGTAGGTACAATGTCCCACAAGTCATTATCTCAGATAATGAAAAGTCCTTCAAGAACGATGAAGTCCACGAACTATTTAGTAAATTCAAGATAAACCATCACACGATTTCTCTTTACTACCCCCAAGATAATGGACGAGGTGAGGCCACGAATAAAACATTAAAACCATTCTCCTCAAAACATTAAGGAGAACAAACGGGATTGGCACTTAAAACTATACCCATCCTTATGGGCCTAAAGAAGATCAATAAGAACACCAAAAGGGCAACCCATTTTCGTTGGTATTTGGAGCCGAAGTAGTTCTACCAATAGAAGTTGAAATACCTAGCCTCCACATCTCATTACAAGGGATCTTAGGAGAAGAAGCCTATAGAGAGGCACGTTTCTCTCAATTAGAAAGCCTTGATGAGGCCAAGTTAAACGCCGAGCAAAGTCACAAAGCAGCCTATCTTTGACCGAATGTGCCAACAATATAACAAGAAATTCTATGAACGAGAAATATACGAAGGTGATCACATTCTAATATTAGATAGATGGATTGATAAGAAAACCGGTGAAGGAAGGAAATTCGGTCTAAATGGTTAGGCCCATACCAAGTCATGAAGGACTACGGAAATGGTGTGTATCTCTTGTGTACACTAGAAGGTGAGGAATTTAATGAAAGCATAATTCCTTACATCTTAAACGGTTTTATGCATAGACCATCAAAGCATCACCATTTGTACAGGATATGTTAGCTTTGCATTACATTAGCCATCTAGTTAATTCATTTTGTTCACTCATTTTGTAAATGTTGTGGTCAAGGAACTTATTCTTAAACAATTTATTATAAACTTATGAAAATATTGGAAAAATTATTCAAATCATATCTCTTCAATGTTCATGATATCATCAAAGGATTTTGAAATCATCTCATCAATTCAATAGACAAAATCTTGACAAAAACCATACCAAGGCCTGCATACTTGGTCATACTCATTTTCTTCTACTAGGTTAAGATGTTCTTACCTACGGTCTATTCTAGAAGCTTCTTGGTGTCACATCTATCCCTCTTATGTCTCTTTGAAATAAGGATACTTCAAAATTATAGATCACAAATGTCAAAGTCAAATTGAATAAAAAAATACTAAACATACAGAATATTTTATTTTACACACATCTTTTCCCTACCAATCTTTGGTGATGAGCCCGCATCTCTTACTTGGTGATGCGAGGTTGGGAAAGGAAATAAGTTCCCTTGCCTATGTCCTACCTTCGATGATAAGCCCATACTTCTTAATAGTAGCATGGGGTATGGCATAGTGGGTCCATTCACACAAATTAATGAATCTTAGTGTTTAAAAATTCAAAACAAAGTGTATTTTGAAAAGTGAAATTAAGCATCCAAGTTCCAAAGAGATCAAATCCTCAAAACCAGATTTTGTCAACCAAGTCGCCATCTATGGATCTAAGTCTAGATAAACTAGAAATTAAGTTGCACTCTAGACTATGTAGCGAGTTTGAGTAAGGCAAGTACGTAGGTCTAAATTTGGTTTCTCTCTATACTTTGTCTTTCTCTCATCATTTCCATTCAATCAAATTCACACAATTTGTGTCATTTTTAGCTCTTAGTGTTGAGCCCTTGCATCTTACTAGTTGTGTGGAGTTAGGAATGGGGAAGTTCATCTCATTATCACTACATATTCATCACATTTTTGAAAACAAGAAGAAGCAATGAATATTTTCCAAATAAGCCAAAATTTCAAGTATTACAATGTGTTTGCATCATCTCATATGAACTTTACAAAAACAAACAAAGAGAGAAACATTCATTCAACATCTGTTATCACTTGTCATCCATTGCATACATTACGAAAAGCATATGAAAATTGAAAGTTCTAAGCATCTAGTGTACATATGAGAGAAAAACCACAAAAAAATTATATACAAAGAAGATCTCGAATCCAAAAAAAGATATATATATATAGAAATCATGTTAGAAATCATGTTTTATATAAAATTCCATCATGCACTAGGCATGGTCAAAATGCTCAATGAGTCTAGACAATACAAAAACAACTCATATAAACATCTGACAAAATCACTACAAAAAGACCAAATGGCCTCTCAATCCTGTGGGATCCCTCGGAGGGTACATGACCGCGTCTAGGACTCCTGCTATGATGGTGCTCTGAATGTACTGAATGATGGGAGTGCTCATGATCACGACCACTGGGTGTGGTCTCACCGTGAAAACGGATCCACCTCATCAAGTGTTTAGTAGTCCTGTATCCAACCTAGCTCGGTATGAAGGAGGTCACTAACTTTTCGCCTTCTAAAAAGGGTAAACACATCAATATGTCTACCGACTCACTGAAGGCTCTCCCACATCCTCGGTAAGCTCAACCTAAGTACTCTCCAAGGGGAATAATAGGGTATCCATGAACACTTGGTGAATCAAATCCCACCATCCCTCAGATTCACTACAAACAAAGAGAGAGATAATAAGTTAGAAAATTACCAAAAATGAAATCAAAAAAATTAAAACAAAAATATCAACTAACATCTCTAGTTAACAAGATCGAGAGAGGAGTAGTAACTCACTCAAATCTCGAGCATCTAGGTAGGATCTCTAGGATGCACCTACTACCGACACTGCTATCGACTATGGTGTCTCCTCAAAATCTAGAAATAAACGATGTCCCCCATGGAATCATCATCTCCCTCAGTGCCCTGGTGAGGTAAAATATCTGAGACCAAGGTCTCCTACTCTGCACTTGACTTCGTCCTCTCCGCCCTCAAGATATCCTAAGTGTCATGCCACATGAATCTCTATCTCTCATCTGTCCCACCAATCTCACCTCCAATCCCCTCTCCCATCGTCTCCTCTCCAGTAAACTCCTCAGAGTCTAAGTCCACATCAATGGGCTCATCTCCCTCTCCACTATGAGCAAGAGTAGCCCTGATTAGAACTAACGGTGCTCAAGGAGCACTAGCTACCCCTTTAGCAAAAACCACCCGTCTAAATACAATAGGAACTCTAGGAGTAACCATGGTCCAACCTCGGCCTCCTCTAGGACCTCCCGCACCTCATGAAGCAGACCTATACACTTTGGCCCCTTTGGAGGAAGCATATCAACATAGGGGAGGCCAAATTGTTGAGGACTCATTCAAATGGGTGCGTCTCTAACTTACCTATCCTATCTACCAGCTGATCCGTAGTAGAATAGGAAATAAATGTATGTGTCTCCTCTCTTGATAGTCCTGACATGGCACGATACGGAGTGGCCTCCATGTCTATAGTAGTCAGTGAAGCCACTAGCTAGTGTGGCATCCCGAGCAATGCTTGTCATCCCCATCCACCTCACTACCTTGCACCCCCGGATCCTCTGCTAGTATACCCCTCCCATAGGGAATGATGCGCTCATACACCCAACTCATAACTAGAGTAGGGTGCTTGATGATCCCCCGTAGTCGACCACCCCTGTATAAGTCAAGGTAGGTGGTCCTAAGAATGTCTATTCCCTAAGCATAAATACGACCATGAGCCTCAATTTGTGCAAATGTGGGAGACCAGTAGTATAGTAGAGTATCCCCTCCCTTATCCCCAATCAACCATGAGGCCAAGATACCCATAATGGCCTTACGGATGGTGGGGATAGGAGCAACAACAATAGACCAGACCTTCACCCCCTTCTTCAAACTAATGGAGACAACATCTCCCATATATGTAGCCCACTTCACCATCTAGGACTTGGATCCTGCTATCTTAAGAGACAACTGCCTCCCAAGAATCGTAGAACCCCTAGTATACGATAAACATCCTCCAGGGTGATAGTCCACTCACCCCTAACACCAGTAACCAAAATGTATTTTCGAGTCTCTGCATCCCAAGATAAGAATAAGTCACATAATATGTGATTGGTAGGAGCAACATGAGGAACTTGTGAAATCCTCAATATATCAGCCCTCTACAGAGTGTCTCACTCTATTTGGGTCAACATATCCAACACTTCTGGGAGACAATCACATTCCCTCTCTCAACTCCACCGTATATACTCCTCCTTTTGAATCCACCTAAAACAGAGAAAAAGAGCAAGCTAGTAACATAATCTAACTAGAAAACTCATCAAAAACATATAAAAATATCAAAAAAGCAAAAAAATTCAAATTATACATCCTTTTTTTCTTTACATTCGAGAATTTCTGCCTGCACATGAGTGGCGGTTCCTTGACCACCACCTTCTAAGGCGGCGGTCTTGTGACCGCTGCCCTACTAGGCGGCGGTCTGTCTTGAATCGATGAATGCTCCTAAAACCCTAAAAACACTCAAAATGACAAATACAACATTTTTGACAAAATAAAAACCTACCCTATGGGAACCCCCTAAAGACTCATTTAAACACTAACATTTTCAAAAATAATCCCCCAAGACAAACATTTCAACATTTCTACATTTTAGGTTCAAAAAGATAAATTGAGAAAAACTAACCGAGAGACTTCATAGGTTGATCTCCTACTCTCGGAGGCATGATCATAATCTGCAATGACGAACGTTTTGACTATATTCTCGTTTAAAATGGTTACGGTGGGTCCCAGAGCTCAAAAACCACCAAATCAATACGCGCAAATGAATATTAAAATGAGTTCATTATATATATATATATAGTACTCAAATCTTGTTTTAAGTGTTCTTACAGTTCGGAGCACCGAAAGAGGTAAGTTCTTATCCCGTGCAAATGGTGAGTCTTTATTTCATTTTAATTTAATATTTATTTTTCGATCTCTTTTATCTATCTACACTTGCATCCCCTCTTTCGTTTTACGAGGTAGTGGGAACTTGAATGGTGACATTGCGACACACAGTGTGTCAGGTATAGCTTCTAACTCCCCATTTTGGGACCAACATACTTGGACCCACCGTTTTATGCCTCTTCATGGCTAAAATTTTTCTATGAGGGTGTAATATGTACGTACCAAAAATTGTGTGAATTGTCTTGACGAAAAGAGGCTATAGAAAACCCTAATGATGATTCGAGATCTCTTTCGCAAGGTGTTTGGAATATAGAAGCTCAGTATAAGCTCTAAAATGAGTATACATTTTCATTCTTCATTCTAACCTTTTTCCCTTTTCCTTGCATTTTGGTCCTTAAGTTACAGGACCGCCGCCCTACCAGGGGCGGTGGTCCTATGACCGCCCCCAGGACAGGTGGTGGTCCTATCCACTTTTATAGAACCTTCCAAAGACACTCAAGATCATGAAAAATAAAGTTGCACTTGCAACTCTTAGCCACTTCTTCTTTGTTTAGATTTTCCAGCCACTTTGTAATAGTAGTGCTCCATTTTTAATGATAAAGCATGGAAATTTGGACTTGCCTTCTTGTGAGTAGAAATGCTATAAATATTGACCTTGTTTACAATCAAATGGCCCTTCTCTCTCTATGTTTTATTATTCAGTGTGTTTGAAATTTCCTTAAGAAGTCTCAATAGGTCTAGATTTAGTGTAAGTTCTCAACCTCTCAGTTCAAGGCTCCTCATTTTTGGTTTAGAGATCACTTGATCTCTCTAGTTTAATTTTGCTCCATTGTTGTTCTCCAAACAACCAGCTTAGTATGATACAACATCAATTCTAGATTAAGTTGATTCAAATATTAGTTCTTCTTAGAGTTATAGTTTGGTTTCGTCACAGGAAGAATAGGTCCTAGAATTTTTGTTGTGTCTTGTCATATCCCTGCAACAATCCTGCTAGGAATCGCATAGCCAAGCTCTGTTCTCTTGTGCTATCTCTCTCCTACCCACATTCTGTTCGATTTACCTACAAGCTACCATTGTTCAAATATCTTCTCCTATTGCCACTGTGACATTCTCACCATTATAGATTCACAAGAACATGAAGGAACAAAGAAATCACACTGAGGGGACAAGCTATGATACTGTTGGATTTGCCTGCATTCTGCTCGAGACTCCAGGTTTGAATTGTCAAAGTTGTAGTTACGATATTTAAAATAGAGTAGTGAATCATTTCATTTCGGTTAAAGCTTGCTTTCAATATTACCGGGGAAGCGGTGGGGAATGATAGCTTTTGAGAAGCTATGATTTGTTCCTCACTTCTGAGGTAAGATTGGAGGTCTTTCAATCAAATTAGTTAGATATTAATATTTGTATCAACTCACAAGTGCATAGGAAAATAGCTACATCCGGCTACCTTGCTTGTTTTAGCTTTATTCTTAGATTAGTTACTTGTTATCTGAATGTACTAGATTAGTTGCTCTTTCAAATTATTCAATTTTATATCTCTAAAAATACAAAAAGAACAAGCATAGCGTAGATTCATTTTCATAGTTAGTTTACTTCATTCAATTAAGTTTGGTTATTTCTTGCATGACTATTACGGGACCAAGAGATTCCAGGGATTACATATTCGAACCAAGAATACCCATTTGAATCTCTACACCGTATTAGTGGACATAGATCAAGGTGTTAGGATTCAAATCTTCTAAATACCTGGAACTGTTATCCCCAAAATTGTCAAGGGCAATTTGCAAGTAACCATACCCAAAAATTTTGTTTTGGGCCCAAGGAAGTTTGACAATGTTCGAAAGAAGCCCAAAATTCTCTTTCAAGTTTTAAGGACTTAGCCATTTTCAGTCTTTTCAAAAAAGGCTGATAAGTTCATGTTGACATCTTTGAAAGAGTGTGCGCTGATAAATGGGCGCTGATAAGTTCGATGTTCATGTTGACATGCTTTGCCAAAGGCGCGTTGATAAAAGGTGTGTGCAAAGGGAAGGCGATAAGTTCTGTTGACATCTTTGAAGAGTGCGCAAGCGCATAAGGAAGTTCATGTTGACACGATGAAAGGTGTGCCAAAAGGCGATAAGTTCATGTCGACATCTTTCAAAAGTGTGCAAGGCGCCGATAAGTTCATGTTGACAAAAAAGGTGCGAGCGTTGAAAGTTCATGTCGACACTTTGATGAAAGTGTGCTTGCGAGGAAGTTCTGTTGACACGAGAAAAGTGCACCAAAGGGCGCTGATAAGTTCTGTCGACATCTTTCAAAGTGTGCCAAGGCGCTGATAAGTTCATGTTGACACGATGAAAGAAAGGTGCGCGAGGCGTTGATAAGTTCTGTCGACATTTGAAAGTGCGCAAAGGCCGATAAGTTCTGTCGACATCTTTGAAAAGTGCGCCCTTTTACACTAAAGAGTAGTTTCTTCTGGGATCCATTGATCATTTTTGTAAGATATTTAAAAAGCATGTTGGCATACACGATGACTTCATCCATGTTGCACCATGGGATGTTGCCATCCAAAAACTTGCCCAAGTCAACTGTTGACTTTTTAGATATTTTCTAGATATTTTGTAAGTGGTTGGTTTGTTTTTGCCTTCTTTTCTTCTCTTCTTCTATAAATACTTGAATACTTGTTGTATTGGGCATGAGTGAATATCTTTCGGATGAAAAATAGAAGTGAGAAAAAAAGACTTTGAGCTTTTTTAATGAAAGAAATATTAATACAATATTTAGACTTTTGTCTTTGAATACATGTGTTATTTGCATTAGATCTTTCTTACGTCAGATCTGTGTGTTTATTCTATTAGATCTACTTCTATTTTATTGTCATTTATTCATCAGTATTGCTTTATTCATTTATGCAAGTAAGTTTGGCTCTGTTTACTACCAATCCCAAAACATAAACCCTCTGACCTTTCTACTTTGGAATTCATTTCTTTTCTTCCTTCGGATCTGATCTTTCTTCATCCTCTCTTTCATTCCTTTCTTTCATGATTGGAAATAACCCTCTTTGGGATGAGATCCCAAACCCCGAAGGTAGAATATTGTGAGACTTGCTGATTCCTCTTTGGTAGAATAGCAATAAACCAGTTTGCTTTCTTTGACTCAAAGAGGGCTATGCCCACTGCTTTGTTGGCTCGTTTATCCATAAATCTACCCAAGCAATGATTTTTGAACCAACAGTTTTTGGTGACTCCGTTGGGGATCGAACAGATCTATCAGATCTATGATGGTGGTAGGATAGAAAATCAGGAAAAATCAGAAAAATCACTACTGTTTGCAAACTTTAACTTTTTGTTAAAAATCCAAAATTTTGCAAAAGTGCTCTAAATTGAAAAATTTTCTTCTGAGATCCATAGATCTGGCCTAGTTGGAGATCTTTAGTTCGCTGAGTTTTTATAAAAATCTGTATTTTGCCGTAGATCTGAGTTTTTGACTATTTACCAAAAAATTTCAAACTCTTTGAAAAAGTCAAATTTAGATCGAAAATCAGCTTGCTAATCTTCACTATCATTTTATCCTCATTGTTATTTGTCATTAACCGCAATCAGTTTTTGAAAAGAGGATAGTTTTTAAATATTTAGAAAAGTACATGCTGCTGGTTTTTGTCAGAAAAACCAGAAAATCAGCAAGTACAACCAAAAAGAAATTTTAAATCTGCTCCACAACATCGTAGATCTGGAAGGTACGTTGGCGGGTGAACCATTTACTCGTAGCAGGAGAGCTCGTGGAGAAGTCGATCCTACTTTTGATCTGCTTCAAAGGCACAATTTCAGTATAACACCGGCATGCTTTTCATCACTAAGTTCAGCTGATCGGTCAGCCAGAAGCACCTCACCTCCACGAAAGAACCAGTTTTCACAAGGAGCCTCCTCATCCCTTTGTAGTGCCTTTATTGCTCAGTGGAACCACACTTCCAGCCCGTGTTCTTTTTCCAGCCTTTCAAATGGCGGTACCATGGGGAAATGCTATGGGTCCCTCTCGCATTACCACATCCAGTTCACGCGCTCCCTCACGGAAACCGAAAGAATTTTCCCAAATTCGACGGGAGCGGAAATCAAAGCATGGATTCACACATATCTGCATTCATCATGTCATGCAGTATCCTAGATGTAACTCATGAGGATGTGTCGGTTCACCTTTTTCTGGAAACTCTACTGAGGACCCCGGCATTTGAATGGTTTCAGCATTTTACCGGCGGATCTATTACCAGTTGGGCCACCTTGCGGGATGCTTTTGAAGACAGGTACAAGCCTTCAGAAGATGCATTTGCATTATTATCACAGATCACTCACCTGAAGAAGGAGGCCAATGAGACCATGCATGATTTTATCGCCAGGTTCAATGCATTAATCAACCGTGTCCCTGTTGCCATGCTTCCAACACCGGAAAATCAAAAGTGTTTCTTTGTGAACACTATGAGCTCAAAAGTAAGTTTCTTGCTCCTGCAAGAACAAGTGGCTACCTTGATTCTTCCCAGGCCGCTGCCATTCGGATTGAAGATAATTTGATAATATCTGGTGAATTGAAAAGGGAATCATCCAAGCCTAAATCTTTGGGCCCTTCTCCACTACTTCGTCTGATCCGGCATTTCAAAAGATGGCAAATGACTTGCTTGCATTAAAGAAGCAGTTAGCCCAAGCTTCTCCCAGTTCCTCATACTGGGATATCCACGGAGGAATTTCATTTCCAACAATGTTTCACAAAGGCCGCGCTTACCTGCAACTGCTCCGCGGTTGGCGCTTGAGGCTCCTCCGGTTAACGCCTTAGCCGAAATTGAAGAAGAGGAACAAGATTATGAAGAACCTTCGTCTCAAGGTGAAGATGATCAAGATGTCGGTGAGCCGACTGGCGACTCTACTATCGGGTATATGGAATTTGATGAGGAAGAATCTGATGAAGAAGAGGGTACCCAGGGATATGCAAGTGGACAATCATATGTTGTTTTTACCCGCTCGCAAGGAAAAGAAGCGAGAGTGCTGCCCATGTGTGCGAAGGAGAAGGCCGTGTCAAACGCGCCTCCGACCATTGCTAAAAGAGGTAATCCTCTTCCTACTCAACTCCCTGTTAAGTCTTTTACAAGGAAATATTTTCCCCCCATCTCTCCTCCAAATCAGCCTCTCATATTCCTATCAAGACCAGTAATCCTACCCACCATCATGAAGTGAGGGACTCATTCCTTCACCAGCCCAACCCTTGGCCGCATTTGATATCATAGATCATGCAAAAAAGACCAAGATCCAAATGTCTAAAGCCGAGTACCTTCAGTCAAATCCCGAACAGCTTGTAAGATTGACTAAGTATATTCAAAGTCAAAATTTGTCATATCTAATCGTAGAGTTTCCCAAAAGGAATCCTTTCCACTCCTCTGCATCCCACATAAATGTTGCTTCAACATCTCGCATCGAAGCAAAGATAGAACCTTTCTATCTCTCCCTCTAATCAATGTAGCCCACAAGTTAAGTAACTGCATAATTGATTCTGGAGCTTCTGATAACGTCATGCGGCAAAAGTCACCCATGCTTTGGGCCTCACCCTTACCAAGCCTTTTGGCAGATGTTATTCCTTGGAAACCAAGCAGGTTCCGTTGATTGGTCAAATCAAAGATGCGTAATTTGCATTTGTGGCATTCCCAGAGAAAAGAGTAAAGATGACCGTCCTTGTTGCCGACATTCCAGCAGCCTATGGAATTTTGTTGGGAAGAAGTTTTTGTAGTGAAGTTGGTGGGGAGATTCATATGGACTGGTCTAAGGCTAGAATCCCCGTCAAAGGTGTAATGCAGACATTGGAGCCAGAATCACAAAAGAAGTACTTGGTTACTAACTCTGAGGACCCCAAAGCTCAAATTCTTTTGAATCATCGGGATGGGAACTATTTCTTGTCTACCAAGTCCGACAAAATGGTTGTTCTCATCAAGAAGAAGATCTTAATAAGATCGGACTTGCGGTTTGATGGCAGTTGCGTAACTAGTGGATGTGGCGCGGAGCCGTGCTAATATCTCCCGAAGAGGAGATTATTCCTCTCTCTTTCAAGTTGTAGTTTTTCAACACAAATAATACTGCTGAGTATGAATCTCTGCTACTTGGCATGCAAGCCGCGAAGGAAAGAGGGATCAAAAATCTGAAAGTGCAAGGTGATGCAGAGCTAGTCGTAAATCAAGTTAAGAGGATATATCAAGTGAAGAATGAGAGGCTCAGGCATTACCGTAATGTGGTGTGGGACAACATGAAGAATTTGATGCTTTTTCAATAGAATCCATTCCAAGAGCTCAGAATGACATGGCGATTCATTGGCCATTTCAGCATCCCTCATGCTCCCTCACCCAGGTTTGAAAACAAACAAATACACCATTGAGGTGGTTTTCCGCCCAAGTGTGCCGGATAATTCTCAGCATTGGCAAGTATTCAACGATGACAATCAACTCATTGCCTTTCTAGAAAAGGTGGAAAATTTTAAGGAATTGCATTTTGAAGGATCCACTTCTATGTGCCGTGAATCGATCATCCGATCGAAGGGAAGAGGATGAATAAAAAGGAGCGCGGCATATGTCAGCTCAAAGGAAATAAAATTCGAAGGGCCTGGTTTCTCTAGAAGTGGTTGTTTGACAGGCATGACCATTTTGTAAAAAAGAAAAGGTGAGATGATGCTAGCTCATCCCCAGAAACCGAACCGGTTAATTTAGGTTCGGTAGAACATCCGTAATTTGTGAACATTGGAAAATGTTGCACACCTGAAGAGAAGCGGAAGTTTGTCAAACTACTGAAGAAATACATGGATGTATTGGCATGGTCCTACGCCGATCTAAAGTCTTTTAAGCCAAAAGGAGGTCAGCATGACATCCCGTTGAAAGAAGGTCAAACCCTTTCGCGAGTGAAGCGAGAGGCACTATAATCCCAAGGTCTCGGGCACCATCAGGTAGAAAATAATAAGAAAGTGACCATCATGCGGAAGCTAGTTGATGAGAATCATGAATGTGGTCCCTGCACAAGTCATTATATGATGCTTTGTGGGTAGATCGCATTACTCCCAAGAGGTCTGGTATGTACTATTCAGAGTGTTATATGGCATCGATCTAAGATCCCTGAAGGACAACTAGCTGAACTTCCTGCTCTGGCTTGACACGAGCAATGAAGATGAAACTTTCCAAAATTCTTTGAAAAGAGGATCATGTATCGAGATTGAAGTCTTGAAGAAAAGAGAGTAAGAGTTTAAAACAGATCACCGAACACTAGAATCAAGTTCAAGATATTGTTCGATAAGAAGGCCAAGAGAGATTTTCAAGTGGGAGATCTTGTCCATTTTGTGGGACAAGCGAAGAGAGCCAAAGGGCATGCATGGAAAATTTGATTCTCTATGGAGAGGGCCTTTCAAGATCAAGCAGCTCAATGGAGAGAATAGTTTCTATCTCTCATATCTGGATGGAACCGAGCTCCCACTTCCCTATAGTGGGCAGCATCTGAAGATCTTCAGGAAGTAGAGCTTGCTCTCTTCTTTGTACAGTTTGCTTTTGTTGTGTGTTTGTTTTTGTCGTGTGTTTGCTTTCTGTTTGTTGTGTGTTCCTTTTGTTCACCCTCCGGTCGCCCTTGTTTTTGACTCTCTCAACCCAATGGATAGGCACATGAAAATCTGGGATTCTCTACCCTTAAGTTTCACTCAAAGATAGTCCCCAGAAAGAGCCAGCTGTTATCCTGCAAAATTGTCAAGGGCAATTTACAGGTAACCATACCCAAAAATTTTGTTTTGGCCCCAAGGAAGTTTGACAACGTTTGAAAGAAGCCCAAAATTCTCTTCAGAAAATCAAGTTTTAAGGACTTAGCCATTTTTGAGAAAGTCTTTTTGAAAAAGGGCTTTGATAAGTTCATGTTGACATCTTTGAAAGAGTGCGCCAAAGGGCCGATAAGTTCATGTTGACATCTTTGAAAGGTGCGCAAAGGGCGCGATAAGTTCTGTCGACATCTTTGAAATCTGTTTGAAAAGTGCGCAAAGGGCGCCAAAGCTGTTGACGAGGAAGTTCATGTCGACATGAAAGTGTGCCTTTGAAAAGGGCGCGAGGAAGTTCATGTTGACATGCTTTGAAAAGGTGCGCGAAAGAGGCTGATAAGTTCATGTTGACATGTTGTGAAAAGTGCGCCAAAGGTGTTGATAAGTTCTGTGTTGACATCTTTGAAGAGTGCGCCAAAGGGCAAGCTGATAAGTTCATGTTGACACGATGAAAAGGTGCGCCAAAGGTGCTAATAAGTTCATGTTGACACTTTGAAAGAGTGCGCCAAAGCGCAAGCGAGAAGTTCATGTCGACATGAAAAAAGTGCGCCAAAGGGCTTTGATAAGTTCATGACATCTTTGAAAAAGTGCGCCAAAGGCGCTGATAAGTTCTGTCGACATTTGAAGAGTGTGCCAAAGGCGCTGATAAGTTCCTGTCGACATGCTGAAAAGTGCGCCCTTTTACACTAAAGAGTAGTTTCTTCTTGGGATCCATTGATCATTTTTGTAAGATATTTAAAAGCATGTTGGCATACACGATGACTTCATCCATGTTGCACCATGGGATGTTGCCATCCAAAAACTTGCCCAAGTCAACTGTTGACTTTTTAGATATTTTCTAGATATTTTGTAAGTGGTTGGTTTGTTTTTGCCTTCTTTTCTTCTCTTCTTCTATAAATACTTGAATACTTGTTGTATTCAGGAGTGGATATCTTTTAGATGAAAAATAGAAGTGAGAAGAAAAGACTTTGAGCTTTTTGTAACAGAAAGAAATATTAATACAATATTTAGACTTTGTGCTGAATACATGTGTTATTTGCATTAGATCTTTCTTACGTTAGATCTATGTGTTTATTCTGTTAAATCTGCTTCTATTTTATTGTCATTTATTCATCAGTATTGCTTTGCTCGTTTATGCAAGTAGGCTCTTTCATTCCTTTCTTTTTGCGTTGAAACACCCTACCGGGATGAGATCCCAAACCCCGAAGGTAGAATATTGTGAGACTTACATAGATTCCTACTTTGGTAGAATAGCAATAAACCGGTTTCGCTTTTTGACTCAAAGAGGGCTATGCCCTACACTGCTTTGTTTGCTTGCTTGTTTATCCATAGATCTCGCCTGCTTAGCGATGATTTTGGACCATGAACCCATAAGTAATTAGTGAGAAATTAAGGGTGTTAAACATCGAAGATGAAAAAGCATACAAATTTTGGTCAAACCAACCTGACCTACAAAATGCCTTGATAGGATGTCCATATGACCATATGAGAACCCGAACGAGAGAAAATTTTTGGTTGTGATCTATTAGTTCCACGGCCCGGATGTAGGAAAACTTCTCACCGACATAGATACAGCCTACACATACAAGTTTCTAGAACATTCGTAAGGTATTTCAAGAAGATCGCATAACTCCCGGTATTAAACATAGAAGCTGAAAAATCTTATGAGTATTAGTTAGTCGGAAGAAAGGATTGATTTTTACATGACCATAACAGTCCACAACAACCACGAGTTCACGGTTGTGATCCCTAGGTCCAACAACCGAATGGGCCTATAAGCCAATTAAACATTGACACCGGTTTACACACACTAGTATTCAGATCCTCACCTCTCCCGTCGGATATCATCACAAAACTTTCTGTGTTAAACGTGGAAGTCAATCAAGCTAATAATTTTTGGGTCAGACCAGAAAACCTTCCATAGTCTCCTATAAATCCATTGCACCTATCAATACCATTTTCATGACCTTGTCCAGAAACATATATGAAGCACCTACAGGTCACTTTCCACGAATCCAATAACCAACAGATAGGATCTTGGCTGAGCTTGACATTGATTGGAGCCTCCAAAAAATTAGAGTGTTGAACCGATCGCTAACACCCATTCAAGTTAGAAGAGCCTTTTTCTATAGATACGTAGATCCCATTATTGCGTATCTAGGATATAGGATTTCCCAACTAATTTTTCCATATCCGCATATATCTCATTTCCACCGGCTGTCTTGGCAAGACCTTGGGAAGTTAGGTATAGAGAAAGGTTGCTTGATGATTTTCATGCTCACCTATCACTTTTATATCGTACATGATTACACACTACAAATTCAAGCATGTCGGAAGAAGACATGGCATAGAAGGGAAAAATTAATGCTCGGGGACACGCGTGAAATAATGCGGCATGGGAAGAAGACAAAGGAAGGCGCACAAGTGTGCGTGTAGAGGAAAAATGAACGCAGATGGTGATCATAGAATGTATGGTTGAGGCACAACTATTACAAAATGATGGGTGCGGTGCATGAGAGGGCCGAGGGACTTATCTTATTGGAGCAAGTTTTAGATGCACACAAGGTGAAGAAGCTACTTAGGAAGAAAGTGAAAGTGTAAAAGGTGGGCGAAAGGGAGGAGTGGAATAAAAGGGATAGGAAAATGGATGGAGAGAATCGAAAGTGTACAATATTTCTTGAGGAAAAATAAGGGGCACCAAGGGGAAATTACAACCAAGGAGTTATGCCAATTAAACTTTAGGGCATGCAACATTACAATGAATAAATTAGAGCCAGAATGTGTATGCAAGTTACCTAAATCACTAGGAGAGATATTTGGATAACAATATTCTTTTTCTTTTCTTTGAGAATGAGATTACCAACCTCAAACTCTCTAGGTCATACTTTATTATGGTAACTACGTTGCCATCGGTTTTGATAGACTTGAAGATGATTGAGGGTATTAAGTCATTTTTCATAGAGAAACTCGAGCTCATTAATTCGTGATTGTCAATATTCATCTTCATTAATTACATCTTTAAGGGATATTCTTGAGGATGGGAGTTCAAATTAAACATGTAAAATGGCTTCATAACCATAAAAAAGGGAGAACGGGGTGGCTTATGTACGTGTGTGGTAATCCCAAAGAGCGGGGTAAATTTGAGTGTGCCAATTTCATCCATGTGTATCAACAATATTTTCCATGATGGATTTTAAAGTCTTATTAGTTGCTTATGTTTGGTCATTACCCTGTGGGTAGTATAGAGTAGACTACTTAATTTTGATGCTTAAATGTTTGGCAAGGTATTTTATAGGTTGGAGTTTAAATGATTTTCCATTATCTCGTGACAATAGAGGATGGAATGCCAAATTGAAATATGATAGTGTCAAACATAAACTTTGATATTTGGATTCTGGTAATATAGGTGAGAGGCATAGCTTCTACCCATTTAGTGAAGTAATCGGTAGTAGTAATAATGAACTTATATCCATCGATGAAATTGCTATGATTTTACCGATGAGATCAAGCCCCCATTGAGATAAGGGCCAAGGTGTTGTGATTGATTACAATGCTTGGTAAGGTGCGTGGATAAGTTTGCCATGTTTTTGGAAATCTTAGAATCATTTGAAAATATGGCATGCATCATTCTCTATGGTGGGCTAGTAATACCTAACACGTAGGATTTTCTTGGTGAGAGCCATACCGTTTGCGACGCTCCACACATACCAGAGTGGAATTCATCTAGAATGCTAGAGGCCTCCTCCTAATTAAGACATCAAAGTAGGGTGACAATGTAACCTCATCTATATAGAGTATATGCTAAAATGGTGTAAAAAGAGGCACTTTGTACTAAAGCACATTTATGACTTGGTTTCACGTTGGTAAGAAACACTTTGTCATGGATGAAGGTGTAAATATTATGGTACCAAGGGTTATTTAGACCCATGATTTCACATACCATAGTAGTTTCAGGTAGACTATAGGTAGGCCTTAAGAGATTTTCTACAATAAAATGTGCCTATGGTTGATTGGATACGATTTCTAATAGAGATCCAATAGTTTTCATAGCATATGCAGATTTTTTATGAATTCTAGGGATTTGGTCAAAACTAATCAATTGAAAATAGCTTTGGAGGCTATCTACCACGAGTTTATATGAAATAAGGTTTTCTTCCTTGACCTGGTATTCATTAATAACCTATTTAATGATAAGTAAAGAGTCACCAAATATAACCAACTCTTTAAGGTTCCAAGATATAGCGAGTTTTAATCCTGCTATGAGAGCTTCATACTCTATGATATTATTGGTACACGGGAATGCTAATCAAAATGACTTGGGGATAACATGTCTTCCAGGAGTGATAATAAAAATACCAGATCCTGATCCATGGAGGTTACAAGATCCATCAAATAATAGATTCTAGGTTGGCGCGATGTCTATGTATAAAATATCTTCATCAGGAAATGTAAAATGAATTGGTTATGTTCGAGAACAGGTGCCTTAGCAAGTTGGTATGTGAGGGATTTTCCTTTAATTGATTTCTGAGGAACGAAATTGATGTCAAATTCACTAAGTAGGATGATCCAACTAGACATTATTCTTGTGAGAATAGGTCAAGATAAGAGATACTTTAGGGATTGATATTAACGATTAGTTTAGTTGTTTTATTAAGCAAGTAATGACGTAGCTTAGGGAATGTGAAAGTGACTGCCAAACATATTTTTGTAATTTGGGAATATCATACTACATGCTCAATAAGTGTTTGACTAAGGTAATAAATGACCTATTCTTTTTCTTGATCGTTGTGTTGTACTAACAAATCTCATATGACATGCTCAGTGGTAGATGTATAAAGCAACATGGGTTTATCTGTGATTGGTGACATAAGGATAGGTGGGCTCGAAAGGTATTGTTTGAGTTTGGCAAATGAATATTGACAATCTTGATTCCATTCAAACTATGTGTCTTTACTAAGTAATTGATTAAAATGATGAAACTTATTGGCTAACTATGATATGTAATTTCTAATGTATTGGATTTTTCCCGGATCTGTATAATTATTTGAGATTTTGGTGAGGAGGAATTTCCATGATGGCTTTGACTTTGGCAGGATCGACTTCTATACCTCTTCGTGAGACGATAAATCCTAATAACTTTCTGGAAGTCACCTTGAATACACATTTCTTCATATTAATGTGAACTTTATACTCACATAACATTTTAAAGATGTGTCCCAATACACCTAGATTTTGATCCATGTTTTATATTTTGCTAATATGTCATGAACATAATCTTCCATGATATCATGCAACATATCATGAAAGATGACTGTCATGGCTCATTAATATGTGGCACCTGCATTTTTCAATCCAAAAGGCATGACCTTATAGTATAATGTGCCTCATAGTATAGTAAACATTGTTTTTTTGTTGATCCTCTTCAGTGATGTGTATTTGATTATATGTAGAAAATCCATCCATTAGGGAGAGAATTTTGTGACCTATCATGGAGTCAAAAATCATGTCTATGTTTGGCAAGGGAAAGTCATCCTTTGGAAAATATTTGTTGATATTGCGGAAATATGTGCATAACCTAATGCAAGGATTTTTCTTGGCTATGAGAACTATGTTGGATATCCATTCAGAATAGTCGATAGGTCAGATAAATTTTTCTTCTAATAGTTTCTAAAGTTTAGCTTTTACAAGTAATGCTACCTTGAGTTGTATTTTGTATAATTTTTGTTTCATAGGATTTGCATTTGGATGCACCACAAGGTGATGTACTACGAGATATGGATCTAAGATTGACATATCTTTGTAGTTCCATGTGAAAAATGTCTTGAAATTCAATGAGGAGTGTTGTGAACTCTACGCATTCCTAGTTGGAAAAACTGATACCGAGTTGTAAAAGTTTTGGCTATTCAGGGGTACCAATGTTAATATATTTGGTTTCCTCAATAAACATTTAACATGTATCCTTTTCAAAAAATGATATTAGTGGTTGATGTAATTCATTGGTGTTGAGTGATTCAGAAGTCGGTGCGGGGTTTTTGTTTGTGATGTTGGGTCCTTTTATTGATATGTTTTTGGGATAAGGTGGCAACGAGATTTTGACTATGGGAAATTTTGTGTTTTCACTTCTTCTCTGAGGTTTTCAAAGGTATAGGATCTGAAAATTCTATTTCTTCACTCAAGTAGGTAGATTCATCAAGGTTAATCTCAAATCATTTTTATGGTTGGAAAGGGTAATTTGATCACGAGTTCCAAAGAACTCTTCAATGGCTTCATCGTTTTGAAACATGTCCATGGCTACATGATGTAATTGGTCATGGTCTATGAGATTTGGATGAAGAATCTCAAAATCAATGACATTAATGGATAGATGTTCAAAGTAGAGATTTTTTTCAGAAAGGTCTTCAAAAAGGTTGTGTGTAGGCCCGAAATCACTATCGAACCGGTGTTATCATTGTCACTCGATATTAATACGAGAGTTACATTAAGTATCTTGAAACCAAGGCCGTGTTTACCATGATGTTTGGTGCAAGTGATTAGATCTAAACAAATTTTTCCATTTGGACCAAGTCCTTTACCCTTCCATTGCATGTTTTTCATCATTTTATGAGCTTTGGTAAAATGAGGGGACTTATAACAGGGAGTGAATTTTCCATCGTATAACCAAGATCTTGAAGAACTCGGAAAATGTTCATTTTCTAGATAACCAAATTGACTAACCCAATTTATAAGTGGTATGGATTGTAATATGTCGAGCGTTGGGTTTTCCATATATTTGTGGGGATTTACTAATGTAAAAATAGTTTGCAATGTCTTGGAATTGGTATTCACCGCATCCTTTGTTAATGATTTTGAATGTGTGTGTCGGGGAACTAGTAGGTATCTCATATGGCAAGGAAGGCAGTTTGGTATTTTTGAAAGATGGAGAGAATGGGTTATAAGAAGAGGGGGTGGATTAGAGGATGAAGCTTGATTAACCAAAGGGGAGTGTGTTGGAATAGAAGAGGTATTGTTAGAAGAGAAAGGTTCATTAGACGAAGAAAATGATTGGTCAGTGGAAGGGGGACTGGTTTTAGATGAAGAGGGTTGATTAGCAGAAGAGAATGGATTGGGAGGCATTGGTTGATTAGAAGATGATGGTTGATTAGAATATGATGGTTTTGGATTATGTTTGGGAAGCGTATCTGGATTGAAACGAGTTTTGTTAGGGATTATGTGAGGTGGAGCATATTTATCTATCGATGGAAAAAGTGAGAATTTTTATACCGCCCTTCAAGGAATCTGCAATACTTGAAGGGTTGGGTATCGGCGTGCAATGTAAAAAAAAATTCCAAGTGGGGGAATTTAATACATTGGTGGAATGTGGATGGGATGAATTTCATGGCATGAATCCATGGTTGACCAACGAGAATATTATATGCAACTTCTACATCCACCACATGACATAACATGTCTAAAGTGACTAGTCCAACCTTGAGAGGTAATGTGATTGTGCCTTCATACTTTCTTTCACTATTATCATACCCATGAATGGTTATGATGTCATCTTGTAAATATTTTTCAGTGTAACCTAGACATCATAGGAGTTTCATGGAGCAAATATTCAATTTTGATCCGTTGTTGACTAAAATATGTTTGATATTATGATGAGTTATATAAGCTTCAATGTATAAAGAATGATTGTTAGTAATGTTGGGATTAAGAAGGTCAACAGGACCAAATGATATAATAGGATTGGGTGTTGAAATATTTTCTATTAAATCCTAGAATTTTTGTGATTTGATGTCCTTTGGGACACAAGTGTCATTCAATGTTTGTGTAAGGATGCATTGTAGTGCGGGAGAAGAATTTAGTAATTCCATGATGGAAATTTGTGTTGTGGTATTTTCCAATTGTTTTAAGATGTTGAATGAAGGTGTAGGTTGGGGAGTGCAAGTCATGGTGGAATTAGACGTTTTATTAGGAGGTGGTGTGGGAGATGAAGTAGTAGATTGTTTTGTAGTGGGGATCCATAATTTTTTCTATCTAGTGGTGACTACACAGTCAGTTTTGATCTTTATTGTAGCCACTAGATCTTGGTTGTAGTCTATGGTCGAGATGAATGAGTCATACTCAACTTATTTTGATGATTTTCCCTTGTCCTTTGAATTATCATCATGGTTAGGTAAGGGTTTTTGAACATGTTGAGTTTTTCTTTGGGGGTCTTTGTATCAGAGGTATTTTCAATCTCTATGTCTTTGCATTGGATTAAGTCTTGGAGATAATGGAGGAGTTGCATGTATTAATCTATAGAGTTTCCTTTTATGCAATGGTAATCACAATATTTGTTTTTACGTATACCAATTGGTTTGGGTTACCCCTCTTCGAAGGGTTTGATGATGGGGTATGAGATCACATTTTTATTAGCTAAGTGATGGAAGATGCTAGATAGGATTTCTCCAGTGTATTAAAGTGTCTTTTCCTATCACGAGGAGGATCCTCCTTTCTAGGGATGACAATTAGTTGTTTGTTAGATTTAATTATGTTAGGTGGATTGTTTTGAATTTTTTGAATGTATCTAGAATTGGTGATGCCATCGTTGACTAAATTTATGGTTCCGATTAAATAATTTGGAGTTGTTCTAGCTTTGAGATGCATCCCTAGGGTGTTGGTCCCTAAAGGTTGTTTTAAGTAAGCCCTTAGAAATGAGGTATTTCTCAATTTGTGTCCCTTTTTCAATGACTTATTCAAAATTACTTAAATAGTGCATCTGCATATGAAATGATAATTTTGCAATGAGTTTTGGGACAAAGATGCTAACCAATTATCTCTCTAGTATTTGGAAAATAAATATGCTTGCAATCCCTTACCATCCTTATAAAAATTATGTGAAGTTATCGTTGGGATTTTTCTTCGTATGAAAAATATCGAGCACGATTACTTCTAAGTCTAGATTGAAGGAAAAAAATTTACCAAATTTTTCTGATAGGCTGCAAAAGTTGTGATTGACCCTTTTGAGAGATGAAGGAACCACTCTAAGGTTTGTCCTAAAATTTTATGACATGATCATAAAATATATATGTCATGATAAGCTACTTCCTAACATTGAATGTAAAATTCCTTGATATGTTCACGGGGGTCACCCTTGCCTTTGTATTTATCAAATTTTGGAGTTTTGAAGGATGATAGAAATGGTAAGAATAACATTTTCGTATCAAATGGGAAGCGGCATATTTCTTTAAATTTGAATTTTTTTGACTATTTTTATAGCCCCTGAATGGTTTCTTTCATATGTTTCCATTCTTATGCAAATGGGGTATCAAGGACTTCTTGATCATGATCGTGTAACTTTTCAGCTTTAGAAGTTGCTTGCTCAAGTTGCTTGGTTAACTCTTGGATTTTGGTAAATAACTTGTCGGTTGAAGAGTTATTCGGGTTATTTGGTATTTCATTGTGGTGAATCGATTCACCATTGTCTATAAGTTTGTTTACATTGTCGATCCCAAAATTAGGAGGTAGTTTTTCTCCCATGGCTAGGAGATGCAGTAGGTATTCATTCTTGTTTTGTTCTAACACCTTGACTACTTGCTCTTGTTCTTTGTGAGTGATTTTTGGTTACATAACCTCTTCATCATCATTTTCATGGTTTAGAGGGTCTCTGTGACTACGTGTGAATACCATGATGAGATAGTTGTGTGCCTGATTAAGCTGTAAAAGAGGCTATGAAGTTTGAGAAAACACAATTAAGCATAAGCTATAATGGGTTTGCTTCATATTTGGCTTGAATAAGATCTTGATTATTGATAGGGATATTAACTCAAGAAAGTTAACTCAATATGGTTGTGATATAACTCAAAATGAGCTATTAGGGGATTTTTGTCATGTTTTTAGATTTTCCTTAAAAAATCTCTTGATTTACGATAGGAAATTAACTCAAGTAAGTTAACTCAATATGATTGTGATATAACTCAAAATGAGCTATTAGGGGATTTGTGTCATGTTTTTATATTTGGCTTGAACAAGATCTTGATTGTTGATAGGGAGAGTAACTCAAGCAAGTTAATTCAATATGATTGTAATATAACTCAAAATGAATTGTGAAGGGATTTGTGTCAAATGCGGTTTATATAAACTTGACATTGATGAGATAAGGAGTGAACTCAAACAAGTCACTCAATGTCAGTTTGATATAGCTCGAAACAAGCTATGAAGGATTCGTTTGTGGATGAAGTTTAAACAAGCTTGGAAATTGATGAGATAAGGAGTGAATGCAAGTCACTCAATATTAGTTTGATATAGCTTGAAACAAGCTATGAAGGATTTGTTGTTGGCTAAAGAAAGATAATGAAATCAATGTAATGTTTTGATCTTTATTGTTTTATTGATTCATTGTTTTGTTTGGTATTGAATATGTTGAGAAATGGTTTATTAGAACATAACTGGGATTTGAACTTTACAATGAAAACATTGATATCATCCAATTTTTATGATAATAACGATACTAAACTACTTTTTTTACAAACAAAAAACAGTCATGTGTATCAAATTGTTTTGGCTCAAGAGGTAGATCCTTCGTGAATAATCATTGTTTCATGTAATCATGCAATATGATATGAAATGGGTGGATGTAGGCTCTCATCATCCAAAAATACTCACCAATTCTTACTTAACTACTTTGGATTGAATCACCATGTCTAAGGAAGGTGTTGGGAAAAGGAAAAAGGTGATGGGGGCATGGAAGAGTATATGGTGTCCTTATTACTCCCGAATATTTACATGGATTATTCCTAGGCTTCATTTTTATAACTATATTAGGCATTAAGTGCAGTAGTAGTCATGATGGGTTTAGTCGTAAACTCTTCCTAGAGGTATTGTAAATACCAAACACTATGATGAGACTAGGTCTCAGAGTGCAATGAAAATGCGAATGATGGTGGTGCATGGTAGTGAAATACACATCTTTGGTGTAGCATTAGTGGTGATGAAATTAACCTCTACTATGTGTAAAAACAAATGATGATGTGATTATCAGCAGAGTTCTTTCCAACTTGAAATAAATCACTAGTGGAAAATAACAACATACTTGAATGTGCTAAAAAAATTGGTTTGAGCAATTTTATTTTAATAGTGATAATTTTGATAGAAGGTTTAAATTTTTGTGTTTGTGTTTTTGGCAAAATTCCAGCGACGCGGTCCTACGGAAAATAGATTAGTAGTTGTCCTACAAACAAAGTGTTAGAAAAAAATGATCATGGTTTTTTTATTTTCTAGATTGCTCGAAGGCACAAGAAAATAACATACGCAACCATCAATGAACAAATATTAATAATGTAAAAAAACATAATAACGATCAAGATGATAATGAAAGACATAATATAAATTAGAGGATCCGGAGATAAAGTTAGTAGTCTAAAATGATTAAATTTCAAATGACATGATCCTGCATAATGAGGGTTAATAGTTATTGATTTTCAAATAAAAACAAAAAGAGAACAAGAAAAGGCAACACCATTGTGTTTTTGGTTCTCAAGGTCACTTGTGACAAGCATGAGAGAAGAGCATATGCATGAGGGGTTACGATTAGCAACTAGCTTAAAAAAAAGAAAAAATAAGAAAACTACAACAAGATTCACCAAAAGCGTTAGAAAATAGTGCAAGGTGTTTACACAATGATGAAAATATTAAAAGGCGATACCAATGTGTGTCGAAATGTCCAGGACCCTAAAATCGTAACATGCACGATCGATAGAAAGTCAAAAAGGGGTTGGAGTCATGTATAGGTCTGGAAATATAGTCTTTGACAACAAAGGAATGTAACTAAAGTGTTGCAAAATTCTACAAAATTAACAAACATAATTAATTACACAATCAAAAAAATATGATGAGGAAAAATTTAGACATTCTATTGTTTTTATGTTTTTGAAAAATGGCCGACTTAGAAAAATATTAAGTCAATTAATTAATAAAATAGATTTTTTTATGGAAGAGTGGAAATAAATGAATAAAATGAATTAATTAATCATTCGAATAAATTAACTAAGCATTAGATTATCTAATTTTAAAACTAAGTTTAATATAAAAACGTATCAAAATCCTAAAAATTATAATATATAATTAGACAAATGTTTGAAACCGAAAACCTAAACTTAAACCTAAAAGCTAAATGAGAGGTGAGTTGTATTATATCAGTATTTTATTAGGTCAAGGGGAGTTCGGGATGAGCACGTGGGGGAGAGATTGTGTCAGATCAGACCGAGCAATGAGAAGGTCAAGTTGATGGCTTGAGAGAGAGGGATGCGGGGATCAACGAGTTGGAGATGTGGGTGCTAAGAATGGGATGAGAGCTTAGGAGAGGTGAGATTAATAAGGGCATGGTAACGAGGATGGGATCTTAGGAGAGTTAGGGGGCTGTGTGGTGAGGGATCCGGTTGAGTGGCCGTGTGAGGGAAGGATCGAGTTGAATCGGGACAAAGTGGGATGGGAGATTTGCATGATAGTAGGGGGAGTCGGGTGTTTGGTTTTTGGTGGCCATGTTGCCTGACCGAGTGGCCAAGGGAGTTGGGAATCGAGGATTGTGATAGGGTGAGATCTATGAGGTCGCGTTAGGGATCAAGATAGGAGATTGTTTGGCCGAGTGGCTAATGGGAGGGTGAGTTGATCTCACGAGTAACAAAAGGTAGGGTCATGGGTAGGATGTGGTCGGGGATGGTGAGAGATGAGATTTTCATCTCGTCTAAGATTTCTAAGATAGTAGGGGAAACAGGGGAAAGGGGAAGGGATTAGGTAGTTTAGGATAGGGTTTTTAATTTAATTTTTGATTTTCTATTTAATAATAATTGATGTAGCCTAGAATTCACCACAAATAGCCCAAGGCACACTCACACATCACTCACCCTAAATGAGTGCTCACCCGAAGCATGCAAGGGTACCAATACCCTCTTTAGAGTAACTTGTCTAGAATGTTAGCATGATTGACTATGTATATATCCATATTCATAACAGATAATCAATTAAACCACAATGCATGAACCAGATTTAGATCTTAACCATATGAAATATTGACTAAATAATGACTATAATGAGATTTACCATGTAAGAACCATATTCAGCCACATCTAACACCAATAGAATCCATTGTATTAAATATTGTAAAACACATAATCTTCATACATACCAATAGTATCACCATGAGTCATGCGTGCGAACAAAACCAACAACATAACTCTACAATCAAAACAGTATCAATGGGCCCTCTAAACTATGAAAATTAATACATATATATAGGGGTGGGTACTTTCCTTTCACCACCCATGCACCTTCCAAAAATAGGCTACATGCTAATAATAGTTGTTATCACCAAATCACTTGTGCCCCGAATGACCTAAAGGTGAACATGAAATTCTATGTGATTGGGTAACATGGGATCACTTGTCAAGTTGTGGGACTTCTAGGATTGAGGTGAACTTGTGGAGAAGGAAAGATTCCTCTTCCTAAAATAAGCACTACACTACTCCTAATAAAATAAAAAATTTCTACTTAAACCTATACTACATTTCCGAGGGGATTAGGGAGAGAGATTTGCAAGAAATAAAACCTAAATTAGAAGTGGTGATGCACTAAGAAAGGGGTTTTCTAGAAAAATTACGGATTTCCAATGAAGAGAGATGATCATGAGGAGGATGAAGATACATCACATACTCAATTTACATATAGTACTTCATTCCTTGATAAGCACAATGACCTCCAAAACTTGTAAAAGAAACACTAGTTGCATAGTTCACCTACAAACATGAGAGAGGAAAATAGAAGCAACAAAATGATGTAAGGACATATAATTAATCACAAAACATAATTTCTATTACTCCAAGCACTTAGACAAAGTGCATAACTACAACAAGTAAAGGCATAAGTTGTTATTTCAATTTTAGAAGAAAGGCTTGAGAGCCTGAAAATTCACAACTCAACTTGTGAAGAGAGGGGAAGCTTGGAAAATGTTTAATTTTTTTATAATCACCCCTTTAAAAGTTTTGCGTTTTCTTGAGCTATGTGATAGAAAGAATGAGAAACCATAGAATCTAGGCCAATAAGTAGCAAATAATTAATCATTGTTGTTGGTCATGCTCGCTTGTGCCTTTAATTGTACTGAGAACATTATCATAGATATGGAAGAGTCTTCTATTTTTGGGACTACCAGACTTAATTAATTTGCATTGCAATTTTGTTTAAATTGGTGGAGTGTAAAGGAAGTTATGCTTTGTGATCAATTATATGTCCTTACATTATTTTGTTGCTTCTATTTTCCTCTTTCATGTTTGCGCAGTGAACTTTGCAACCAATATTTCTTTTACAAGTTTTGGAGGTCATTGTGTTTATCAAGGAATGAAGTATTGTATGTAAATTGAGTATGTGATGTATCTTCATCCTCCTCATGATCATCTCTCTTCATTGGCAAGATGGAATTTCATCTAGAAAACCCCTTTCTTGGTGCATCACCACTTCTAATTTAGGTTTTATTTCTTGTAAATCTCTCTCCCTAATCCCTAGAAATATAGTATAGGTTTAGGTAGTTGTTTTTATTGCATTAGGAGTAGTGTAGTTCTTAGTTTAGGAAGAGGAAGCCATCCTTTTCCAAAGGTTCAACTCAAGCCCGCAAGTCCCACAACTCTAGAGGCGATTGTTTCACCTCGGAATGTTTCATTCCTTTTAGAAACAGAGATAAGGTTAGGGGCTAGGAGGAGTACTGCAGAATGTCGAGATGGTGTGCGCGTCAGTAGAGAAAGATCAGGCTGATTGTGAAGAACTCCTTTTTGTCTTGGAAGGACTACTGCAAATAAGAACACAAGACCACAAGATTTTGATTAAACAATAAATGAGAAGCGCCTTGGCCCTGTGAAATATAAAACTTCCTTTCGAAGGTGGTGATTTCCTGCTAATATGAATTAACACAAAAGACCGTAAAGTATCAATTAAATTGCTTCGTTGAACTGTAGGTAAGGGAAAGGCTGGTTTTCGGTTTTTGATAAGAGGAACCGATGCGGTTCACGATAACCGATGCGATTCGATAACCAATACCGGTGGGTTCTAGGATCACATGGGTTGGTTATTTTATGGAGTGGTTGTGTTGTTTGTAAGGCTGTATATAGGTGATATTTAGGAAGTAAGGTCTTTGAGAGGTAGATGAATGATAGCTAGATGTAATATATTCTTTGGGTAGTGGGTCCAAACGGATTTATGAGGACCGAGATTCAAGAAGCATAAGAAATGTTATAACAGAGGACATGCAAGATGTGACTTACTGGTTTTGACCAAGATGCAAGCTGATCTCCTTTGCTGTAAACACTTCTGGTATTTCCACTCGTCTCTGCTCGGTCAAGTGAAGATCTGGACTCTGTTCCTCGCTCCCAATGATCTCTGTTGATCCAGAAATCCTTCGACTGATCCCAAAAATGAAATTTCGATCCGTTGTTTTGGTTTGGGGAGCCCATTTACAGGGAACCGATGGCGGTTGTGTAACCGATGGCGGTCGAGTAGGAACTGGCATCGGTAAGGAAAAAGTAGGCTATTTTTAGTAAAATAGCCCACCTTCCCTGCTTTTCTCCCGAGAGATCAGTTGCGGGCTTGGTCAAGTGACTAGAAGGTCGGTTTTGGGTGCGAGAAAGGGGTCATTAGTTATGGGTGTAGGTGTGGACCAAGTTATGGGTCTTAATTAGGTTAGTTTTAGGGTTAGGGCTAGGTCATGATGAAGTGGAAAAGTGAGGTGGTAGGTAAGGTGATGTGGATTTATCAATTACAAGGCAATTAATAAATAATTGTGTAAGGTTTAGGTGATGAGGTTATATTGCGAGATGAGATGCGGGTCACATGAGGGTCATACGACACGAATTTGGTGTCTACATTAGCCCCTTATTGTCGTGTAGCTTGTGTTGTAAAAGCTGCGAGACAATAATATAAAGTGGTTTCTCCGGTTAAGGATATAGGTAATCCCCCTCAAATCTATCATAGATTGAGTGAATGGGAAATCAGGGATAGGGTTGATAAAGGGTAAATGTTGTAGAGAGGATGGTAAGGTGGTGGGGTAGGTCCAAGGAAGCAGACGCATGTTGAAATGCAATAGTACGACTAGGGTACATGATTTGACTAGAAAACCAACAATGTATAGGCAAAGGTCGATAGTTTATCCAAACAAGGGTGATATAATCCACGGTATCCAAGGCATAGAAGTAGCTCGGGGTATATAACGGGTAAGGTACAGAACGTTTAGTCATGTTCGGGTACTCAAATGGTTGGTTTGGTTGAGATAAACGTCACGGTCTAGGTCTAGGCAAAGTTGGTCAACAGATCAAGTCAAGGACCCTAATCATGCTAAAACATGAACAGGTGAGCTCGATTGAACAAAAGGTACATGATGGATGGATAAAATAAAATGTTGATTGTGGGTATGGTATTGAAGTGATACGGCCGTGGGTCGGGCCAAGTTGTTGGGTTACGGCCTTGGGTCGGGCCGGATGGTTAGGGTGAGGCCTTGGGTCGGGCCAAATGGGTAGGTTGAGGCCTTGGGTCGGGCCAAATGGGTAGGGTGAGGCCTTGGGTCGGGCCAAATGGGTAGAGAGCGAGGCCTTAGGTCGGGCAGTTAGGTAAGTTGAGGCCTTGGGTCGGGCCGAATAGGTAGGCGCGAGGCCTGGGTCGGGCCAAACAGGTGGGTTGAGGCCTTGGGTCGGGCCAAATAGGTAGGGCAAGGCCTTGGGTCGGGCCAAATAGGTAGGGCGAGGCCTTGGGTCGGGCCGAACAGTAGGTTGAGGCCTTGGGTCGGGCCGAATAGGTAAACAAATGGTGTCAGCTAAAAGTAAAGGTGGATATAGGCGATATGTGGTTAAAAAGGGGCAAATGGTAAATAAGGGCAAAAAAATTGGGGGAAAGTTGGCAGAAAAACCGATGTCGATTCTACATGACCGATATTGGTTAAGGGACCGATACCGGTTCATTAGGGTAAAATGAAACCGATATCGGTTATGGGCGAAAAACCTATAAAAAGAAAAATATGGCTTGTCATTGTCACTTTGTTATTTTGAAAACCAAATTGATTTGTCTGACATGGAGAGTTGAGATTGGAGGTTTTATTGAGTGAGGTGGAGCTATTTTGCTGGAGGAGTGAGTTGTTTGCGGGCCCGAGTGAGGAGGAGGCAGCAGTTGATTGGCCGGGGACCCAGCAGATCAGAATTGGAGCTATGGCACAGGCAGGAGGAGCAGGAGGGGCTGGACCAGCTGGACCACCACCACCCATCCCACCACGACGACGTGTCATCGTACGGGTAGGCTCGGAACTCTTTATTTTGTGCATTTGAATGGTATTAAGCGAAATTGGGGGTTTGGGTAGGAATTTACATTTTTTAGGAAATAATGAGTAAATTGACGTAATTTGAAAAATGAAGAGGATAGATGGGTAAAATAGGGTAAGTCAATTTGGGTGGGTAGGTTTTTATGGTGTTTGGGTGGGTAGATAAGTAGAAAATGGAAAAAATGTAAGTTGGGGGGCGCGATGGGGTTCGGATGCAGGAAAATACGATGGCCGATGTCGGTTGCTAAGCAAGAACATCGGTCAGCCAATGGGTAGGGTGCATTGGGCTTGACCGGCGTCGGTCGTATATCGGCCGGCGTCGGTTGGCATTTTTTTTTTTGTTTTGTTTTGAGTGCATTTGTTTTGTTTTGGTTTTGGTTTTGTTTTGTTTGGGGTGTTGGTTGCGGGGTGTGTGTGGGTTTGTTTGGGTTGGGTATGGTGTGGGTTTGGGTTGGGTTGGTATGGGTGGGATGGGTTTGGGTTGGGTTTGTATGGGTTGGGGTGGGTTGGGTGGGTTTGGATTTGGGTAGATTTTGGGTGTTGGGTCGGGTAGGGGTTTGGGTGGGGTTGGGTGTTGGGTGGGGTGGGGTTTGGGTTCCGGGTGGGGTGAGTTTGGTTTTGTAGGTGGTGTGAGTTTGGGTTTTGGGTGGGGTGGTAGAGAGTCAAAGTGTGGTCGGGGGGATAAAAGGGGGTTTAGAGGATAAAGTAGATGTTGTGATAAAAAGTAGGTCTAAGGATGTGGGTTGGTTTTGTAGGCACGTCAGCAGTTGACGATGCGGGATAGGATGCCCCTAGCTGTTGGTATGGATGAGACCACATGTATCCGCAGCTCACTGGGTGATCATGCGTGAGGTGGGACTCGGTGGAGTCCAGAGGTATAGAGCGATAGAGAGAGATCACAGCCCGATGGTCGCCCTCATCGAGAGATGGGATCCAGCGACCAATGTGTTCCATCTCCGACCGGGAGATGACTACCACGCGTTGGAGGATGTGTATCGCATCCTTCGACTACCTATCGAGGAGAGGTAGTCTTCGAGTAGATTCAGAGACTGCCATGGATAGCATATTACAGGTTTTTGGAGATGCAGCCGCGCTACTTACCTATCACAGCGCGAGCATTGGGTATGGTGACATGTACCGTGCGCATCGACACGAGACACGGGCCGGGTCTGGCCGATGATGATTCGGGATCACCTGCTTCGCCCTCCCGGACTCAGAGGGAGGCCACTTTCCACGGGCATTGATGGGGGTGCTTCATGAGATGGTGGAGGAGCACACCTGTTATGCTTGGGCACCAGTATATCTGGTGCAGTTATACAGAGAGCTCTGGGGTTATCGCCGGATGAGGTGATTCGGTATTTGTTCGACATTTTTACTTCACTGTTGGGCATATGAGCACATCATATGCATCAGACCAGTAGGGCTGCCCCAGCAGCCAGGGCCACAGGTTATATACAGATACGGCTTTCAGAGGTGGTTGGGAGTCGTGGGGCAGCCACGAGCAGTGCTTGCGGGGAGAGACGTTGCCTACTACAGGCATTTATTAGAGGGCCTGACAGCGGTAGATATTGTATGGAGACCTTACAGAGGTCATCACCCTCACGGAGGAGCCCGCTTACAGTTGCGTCTGATCCAGTACACATTCTGGATAGCAGGACGGAGGCCAGGAGAGTACGAGAGGATACCCCTAGAGAGGGTACGCAGGCAGATGGGGCTGCGACAGGACGAGCCACCTCCCTTCCCTCAGTACAGGAGGGATGATGTAGAGGCCCCACTGCCTGCACCACAGCCCTTGGATCCAGATTGGGTTGCAGAGAGGCCAGCAGATGATGGCGTAGATGATGCTGGGTGCACGGGAGCATACAGGGTTTGGTGGGCTGGTCAGAGAGCGGCGAGGGTAGCACAGCCCGCACAGCCAGACTTGGCAGCGGTGACGGCAGAGAGAGATCAGCTCTAGGGGTCAGGTGCAGCTCTTACAGGGGCAGCTTGCTGCTGCGCAGGCACAGATAGGGGTCTTACAGGGGCAGCTAGCCTGCAAAGCTCAGCTGAGTACGATGTGCAAAGCACCACCAAGAAGATGGCCATAGGTGCAGTGCAGTACAGTGAGTAGAAGATACCAGCAGCAGCATAGCCACAGCCCCAGAACGCAGTACAAATACCTGCGCGGCAAGAAATGCAATGCACCTGTGCACCACCAAAGACACATGGGGGGGTACTGGTAGTAGGAGTCCGGGGACCAGCCCAAGCACCGACTGCAGAAGCGGTGGCAGGATAGATACATGGAGGTGAGAGCGGAGGCCCGGTACTATCAGGATGTTCTTGATAGTACCGGAGCTGAGTATCAGCCATATGCGGCACACCGAGCGGAGACCTCACGTAGTCAGAGATCGCAGGGAGGTGCACAGCCGGCGTGTCTATTACAGGCAGGAGGCGAGAGGCACCGCAGAACCAGCGAGGAGAGGTGCTGAGGGTGGTGGGGAGAGCTGAGGGATCCCCACATAGTTTTTGTATAGGGACATGGGCACCGGTCTGCGAAACCGGTTGTGTTGATAGAGGCCTGCGTGCCGTCATTTATTCATGTATGGATTCATTTATTCATTATATACCGGCCTGCGAGTCGAGTACGGGTTGTATATTTGATACCGGCCTGCGAGCCGAGTATATTTTTGATATGAGGGACCGGCCTGCGAGCCGAGTCGAGATTTTGGATAGTTATTGCGGCGTGCCTGCTTAGTTGTATGATGAGATCACAGAGGCCCCGATGCAGGGCACATTGTATATTTGAAAATTTGTATATATATATAGAGATGATGTTTTGATCCACATGCAGTGTTCAAAAATGTGTTTAAGTATTTTGTCGATGGTTTGTGATATAGAATGTAGGATGAGTTTAGTTGACATGTTGATATATGGATGATGTTGATGTTTTTGTTTTTGCACGTATATATGGATGACATGTTATATGATGAAATGTTGCATGTTGTGGGCTGGTTTTGTGACATTGTTATATATGTATCTGATGAGTTGGATCCAAATGATGAGTTTTTGGTTTTGTGTAGATGTGACTTAGTTGATGGTTTGTTTGTTTTTGTAAAATAGATGATGTTATGGACATTGTAATGATATGTGTGGTGGATGGAGAAATATGGATAATGGTGTTGTTATGCAGGAAAAAGGGCGGGCGCGACAAAAAATTAGGTAGAAAATGAAGAAAAAGAACCATGTTGTAAAAAGATAGGTCTATAACCGATATCGGTTAGGTAACCGACGTCGGTAGATAGTAGACCGATATCGGTTACATAACCGATACCGGTTATTTAGGTATGAGCTTTTCTAAAAATAAAAAAGCTAGGGTGGCAACTTAAGTTCTAATTTTGAGAGCCATGCAAGAAGTTAAATACGCGAACGCGCGGCGCTTTTTTTGGACACCGAGACGGAGGTAATTGCATGAGAAATTTGAGTGATTAGGAGTAAAGAGACAGGGAAAGTGATTGTGATCTGAGATTCAGAAGACAGAAAGGCAGGTTTGAAAAAGGTGGTGATAATGGCAGGACGAGGAGAAACATCCAGCAGCAGGACAAGAGGGAAGACAAGGGCCACCTCAAGCTACTGCAACCCAAGAGGTAAACGTTTTGGTTGTGATTTGATTTTTGCATGTGTTATGAATAAGAGATTAAGTGGGTAGATATGAAAAAGAAAACATGATAGCAAGGGTTATAAGTGTTACGGGGTAGGTAATCAGGGGTTTCAGGTATGTTTGTAGGTATAGAAAGGAATAAACGCTCAAATTATTGTCGTAGGTGGTTGTTTAGGCAAGGTGTATGAAAGTAACAGGGACCGATATCGGTTAGGGATAACCGGTATCGGTTACTCAACCGTACCGATTATCATAAACGATACCGGTTCTTTGCCGAGGAATTTCCAGAATTTGAGAAAAAACCCAGGGGGATTGGAGGAATTAAATGGTTTTTTGTTATTTGGATGTATGCAGGCAGAGGCAGGGTTGAGGATGAATGATAGTGTAGCAGCGTTGTTGTCACGAATCCGAGCGGATGTAACGCCGGCTGAATGGACATTGATAAATCGTTTGGGGTTAAGTGGAATCCGCTTATTATTCACGAATCACACGTAACCATGCTATGTTACGAGCGTTGATTGAGAGATGGAATCCCGAGACAAATACCTTTATCCGCCAATGGGAGATGCGCGTAACATTGGAGGATGTGTTCCGTATTTTGAGACTCCCTATTACAGAGAACCAAGATATCAGGCATTACCTAGCGTAGCGCGCAGGGGAGCGATAACAAAGCAGATTTGGTCCATACGCACGAGATTTGATACAATGAGGTTTGTCATTCACATATGGGGTAATGTATACGGCACACCCGAGGAGACAAGGTTAGCAGGTGATATTAATGATAGCGGTAGGTATTATGCAAGCGATGCGAGGGCGAGAAGGGGGAAGATTTCCAAAGGCATTGATGTGTGTTATCCGGGAGATGATAGAAAGGAACGTGACTTTTGCATGGGCACTGCATATTTGGCGGATCTATAGGCCTATGAGCACATTGTTTGTGCGCGATCAATAGGCCGACCCATCCAGTGGGAGAGACCGAGTACAAAGGTTGGGATTCGACGATGGGTCCGGGCGAAACAAGAGGCAAGATCTCGAGCCGTGACGGGTGACATTGAGTATTACGAGTGCGTGTATGGGAGAGGGTGACGGTTCACGATATCATCTGTTGGCGGCCTTACGGGAACTATATGGTAACAGAGAATATAGCTGAGGAGTTGAGGGGTGTAGAGCGATTGAGGTGGATCGCAGGGCACAGGCCAGGTGAGTATGAGAGGATTCCTCTAGATCGCGTGCGGTGACAATTTGGATTTGTGCAGGATATACCCCAGGCTTATAGACCATATATGAGGATCGACGCCGAGGCAGCATTCTCACCTCCCCGGCCAACACCTCCAGAAGGGCCCGAGGAGATAGCAGCCGATCGCAGTGTAATGGATGCCGGAATGACAGAGGCCTATAGGTTATGGTGGGTAGCAGAGCTGCGAGGTGTACGCGATCGCCCTGACATAGCTGTGATTACAGCAGAGAGGGATCGGCTGCAGCGTTTGGTTCAGCAGCTCCAAACGCAGGTGAATGAGACAAGAGGATTGTTAGCGGTTGCGGAGTCACGAGCAGCGAGACTAGAGGCTGGATTCCTCCATGCGAGAGGGCGCATTCATATGTTACAGGAGAGATTGGCGGATCAGTGGGCGGTACCAATAGCCGTGGTACCTTTGAGGACAGAGAGGCCCGGCGAGAGGCGTCGACGATCACGATCATCACCTGGGTCGGGATGAATCGTGAGGGCCTAAGTAAATGTTATAGAGGTATAAGAATAAATAAGGATGCCGACCTGCGTGTCGATGATAGAGAAGATGTATTTGTTTAACATCTAAATAAAACGAGATATGTATGTTGATTTGAGTTATAATAATAAGAATGTTTTCGTTTTGACTTTCGGTGTTTTGAAAAAGGATAAAGAGGAATGTGATTAAATAGAAATACACAAAAATATTTATATTTACCACACATGATAGGTTATGGTAGGGGATGGTCGAGCTAACCTTGGGAGACCCCATGTCTCCGAAGTGCTGCCTACATAGCCCTTTGCACAAAGCAAGGAGGGGCCTCAGACCGATGTAGTTCTCCCTTAGGACCAGGGAGAGGTGAATTTAGGCAATTTGGTACGGTTTAGGCAATTGGTTGGTTGGTAAGAATATTGATATTAATATTGGTAAGGTAAGGTTGTTGGTGTCGGTAATGAATTGGTGATGTTGTAAAAGGTATAAGGGAAGCGAAAGTTAGCCTACCCAAGTAGAAGGGAACCATGTCCTGATTAAGATCAACACACAATCCTAGATGCGAGGCAAAGCGGAAAGAGCGCTCCGTAGGTGAAAAGAGCTAAACAAACCACACAACGTAGAATGAGCTTGAAGCCCTAGGTACCGTGCATAGACGAGAAGTCAATAGGTGAAAAGAGTTGTATGATCACAATATATCAGGTGTACGTTATGTCCCTTGAGTTGAAACAAATGGTGAGGTGAGGTGGATGATATAGCTGAGATACAGAGAACTTGTTACAAAGTGAGTGTTCTGACGAAAGAGAACCTACCCTAAATAGACAAGTCCATGACCCAAAAAGTTCTTGTGAATGAGGCTTTTATTTGACTGAATATAGACTGATCAATGCGGGAAGTCTACCAGGGATATGGATTGTTTTATTCTTGAGGTCTTCACGAAGCTGATCAATGCGAGAAGCTTCTGATAAAGGCTAATTGTGTATAAATTTGTCCTTTGAGGGAGCGATCTATTTATAGTAAGAGAGATGATTTTAGTGCATAGCTGTCCTTCGGGGAGCGATCTATATATAATAAAGTAATAATTTGGCATATAGCTGTCCTTCGAGGAGCGATCTATATATAATTTAGATAGCTAGATGTTCTTTTGGCGTGAAGCATCTAGTTTAGTAGGAAGTTTGACTCAAGAAAATCCCATAAGAATACGGCTTATTTTAATACTTTGAAGTCATGGACTAGACTAAAAAGGGGAAGGCATCATCAAGGGGAGGTGAGAAGTGATTTTGATTTTATTTTGAGATATAGAAAACAAAGTGTATGTAGCGGTAAATGAGCTCAAGGGACGAGCAGTAGGTAGATAAGAAGTGATATAACACTAGATTCAATAGTAGAATGGTCGAAGATGCAAGGCATTAAGGGGTTCAGGCTCAGGTTTACCGTTAAGCGAAGCTAAACGATAAGTGCCTGATCCATAGGTGTGAGTGATTATATAAGGCCCAATCCAATTGGGAGCAAATTTTCCACGTTTGCTCTTTTCTAGTTTGGTGACATGTTGATTCTCTTTGAGGACAAGATCACCAACCTTAAAGGTACGCTCATGAAGTCGCTTATCATAAGCACGTTTGATGCATTTTTGAAAGATTTGAAGGTGATCGAGAGCTGTAAGACGTTGTTCGTCAAAAAGCTCCAATTGGGCTAACCGTTCTTGGCGGAAATCATCGTTGGTGAGAATATCCTGAAGGGATATTCTGAGGGAGGGTATTTGTATTTCGAGAGGCAAGACGGCCTCGGTACCATATACCAAAGAAAAAGGTGTAGCGTTAGTAGAGGTACGAATGCTAGTACGATAAGCCCAAAGGGCAAAGGGAATGTGATCGTGCCAATTTCTTCCGGATTCATTGACAACTTTCATGAGGATTTTGGTTAGGGTTTTATTAGAAGATTCAGCCTGACCATTGGCCTGCGG
This sequence comes from Taxus wallichiana var. yunnanensis, assembly GCA_018340775.1. NCBI lineage: Eukaryota > Viridiplantae > Streptophyta > Pinopsida > Cupressales > Taxaceae > Taxus > Taxus wallichiana. The sequence goes on from CM031244.1 coordinate 614,277,349, forward strand.
ATAGTAAGGCGATGAGAAACTAAGTTTGATACCAAAGTTGTCACAAAGGTCTTGTAACAACTTGTTTTTAAAAGATTTACCATTATCTGTTATTAGGCGATGAGGAATACCAAAACGACAGATAATGTGATGGTTAATGAATTCGACAATTTTTTCTTTTTTGATTGAAATGAGTGGAATGGCCTCCACCCATTTTGTGTAATATTCGGTTGCTGTGATTATCCAATGGTGACGTTGTGAAGAGGTCGGGTGAATCTCACCAATAAGGTCTAAACCCCATTGTGAGAAAGGCCAAAGATCTCGTGCGACCTGCAGCGGATGGCTAGGAGTATGTTGAAGGTTGGCATGTTGTTGACACATAACACAACGCTTAACATATTCGTAGCAGTCGTTATTGAGAGTAGGCCAATAATAACCTAGGCGAAGGATTCATTTAGCCACGGCAAGGCCACTAAAATGTCCACCACAAATCCCATCATGGACTTGTTGGATGGTATAGGTGACCTCCGCGCTAGTTAGACAGCGAAGGAGGATGCCATCAAAGCCACGTTTATAGAGGAGTCCCCCCATGACAACATAACGAGAAACACTTTTAAGAAAAGCACGTTTGCCATTACTAGTAAGGTCAGGTGGGAGAACAGAGATTGTAAGGTAGTCGTGAAATTGGTGGTACCAGGTATCCTGCGAATTAGTAGACACAGTATTTATCATACAAACTACCGGGGTTGAATAGGATGGTGCAAAAAGTTGTTGGACCACAACGAATAATTCAGAGTCAGTTGGTGCGGCGGGAATTTGTGAGGCTAAGCAAGCCATAGTATCCGCAAATTTGTTAGTGGAGCGGGGAATGGTTTGGATAGAATAGTGAGTAAATAAGGCTAGAAGTGAATCCACGTAGTGTTTGTACTTCTGAAGTTCCTCATTTTTACATTGGTAGATGCCCATAACTTGATTGACTACCAATTGAGAGTCGCCAAAGATATTGATAGATTTGATACCTAAGTGTATCGCAACTTGGAGACCCAGAACAAGGGCCTCGTATTCCGCTGTATTATTAGTGCAGGGAAATCAAGCGAAATGAAAGAGGCATAGGTTCAGCGTTAAGAGGGATGAGAACAACGCCGGCTCCTCCGCCGCACTGGCATTTAGATCCATCGAAGAAGAGTGTCATTTGATATGACTCTTCCCCGAGTGAAAGAGTGGCGATGAGTTCGTCGGGGAATGTAAAATTGGTAAATTGTTCCCGAGTAAAGCGGCCTCCCAAGTTGGTGCAAGAGTTTGTCCTTTGATTGACTTCTATTGTATAAACTCAAGGTCGAGGTCGGCGAGGAGCATGAGCCATCAAGCGATGCGTTGGTTTAGATGTGGTTTGGCGTACATATAATGAATGGGGTCCGTGTGGGTGATGAAAAACGTTTTGTGATTCAGGAGGTAATGTCGGAGTTTGGTGGCTACGAATGATAGGGCTAGGCACAATTTTTCTACATGTGTATACCTAGTCTCGTAATCCACGAGGGTACGACTTATATAATAAACGGCCTGTTCTCGACGTGCCGAGTCCCGATGTGCGAGCATAGCTCCTATAAGATGGTCGGGGTGGCGGAAAGATAAAGGTAGAAAGGGTGGTCGTCTGGGGTGGGATAAGCACGGGTGGCTGCAAGAGATAGGATTTGAGAGCTTCGAAGGCTTGGTGACACTCCTCACTCCATTGAAAGGCAACGTCTTTTTTAAGAAGGTGATGAAAAGGGTGACATCGATCCGAGAGTTGGGAGATGAAACGCCAGATGGATTGAAGTTTACCCTGCAAACTACGCAATTGTTTGAGGTTTTTAGGTGGGGGCATTTCTAGGATAGCTTTTACTTTAGATGGATCGACCTCAATGCCACGCAAAGAGACGATAAAGCCAAGAAGTTTCCCGAAAGAACACCAAAGACACATTTCTTTGGTTGAAGACGAACAGAATATTGCAACAGGCGATCGAAAATAATGGTTAAAACATCGAGATATTCACTCGCGACGTTTAGATTTGCCCGAAGATCATCGACATAATCCTCAAGGATAGTGTGCATAATGTCATGAAAAATTTAAGTCATAGCCCCGATAGGTAGACCAAAGATTCTTAAGGCCAAACCAAGCGGCATGACATGATAATGAAGGTTCCCAAGGAGTTATGAAAGCGGTTTTATGTTGATCGGAAGTGCTGACCAAAATTTGGTTGTATCTCGAGAAGCCATCCATGAGAGAAAGCATTTCATGACCCGCAGTGAGATCAACAAGTTGATCAATACTAGGGAGGGGGAAGTCATCCTTAGGGCAAGCGAGGTTAAGATCCCGGAAATCCGTGCATATCCGAAGTCCCCCCGTCGCTTTAGTGACAAGTACGATGTTAGAAATCCATTGAGGATAGTCAATAGGCAAGATGAAGGAAACAGAAAGAAGTCGTTGAAGCTCTTCTTTGACCAAGAGGGCAATGCGTGGATGCATTTTTCTCGATTTTGTTTGACTGGTTTGGAATCGGGGTTTAGAGTGATGTTATGGACCGGCAATGGTAGGATCAATTCCTGGCATGTCCGCGTAGGACCAAGCGGAAAGCTTGGTTGCGGGTACGGAGAAAGGTAGTAAAGGCGGCTTGTTCTGATGTGTTAAGGATTGTCCGATCTTCACAATGTGAGGATCCTCCTCCGTGTGGATGTTGATTTCTATAGTAGACTCATTCAACATGGTTTGAGTTTCAGATGGTAAGGCGCGTTGAAGATAGGAGTCGTCCGCCCCAAGGTAAGTGAGGATGGAGTCGTCATCCTGGCACTCAACAACATTAATCGAAGGCGAATCCTCTTCGATCATGTCTGGATACAGAAGGGGAAGAGAAGATGGGTCCTCATTATCGCGTTGATAAGTGAGAGGACCTATGAAGATGGCATTTATGAAAAAAAAAAGTTAGGAGGGATAGATTCAGGGTCCATCGATTCTGTGGGTGATGATGGTTTGGTAGGGGTGACGTCGTCTTCTTCCGAATACTGGTGGCACGCACGAGGTGTCTCCTGTGTAGGTGTTTCAGGAAAACCGAGACCACTGCGATCATTATGTTTGCGTGTGGTGATGGGGATAAGCGTATGTCGGCCTTGTTCAGAAGACCAAAACCAAAGCCTTTCCAAGACAAATGAGTCAAGAAGGTGAGGGCGAAACGACGATTTGTCAAATATTGAAAATCAGATTGGAAGGGAACCACACCAAGAGGAGGTTCAGGGGTAATGGAAGATGCGTCAACACCCCCATATGTTAGGTTGGTGTGGCAATGGGGTGGTCCGTAAGAGATTACCTCCCCCACGCGACGGTCGTAGGTGGGATGTGCATGTAATTGTCCGTACTCCTGCGGGGTAGGGAAAGAACTAACGTTATATAGGCGGTACTCCCCCAGCATAAGGCGTTGAAAAACATCTACTAAGGGGTCGGAGGTTGGGATGTTAGCTGCGGGAAGGGAAGTGGTTTTTGCAATGGTGGTTTCATCAGTTGAAGGCGTAGGCGTGGTTGAGGTGGATGGTTGAGGTACATTTGAAGAGGATGGTTGGGTTGAATGTATGGGTGTCTTGATTGGTATAAGCACATCGTTAGGGCGGTATAACATATTGCAGGTTTTGAAGGGAGGAGGATCAGCTTTTACGGTGTAGGACTTCCCTCGTACTCAAATTTTATGCATCTATGTAAGGTGGAGGAACGCATCCCATAGCTCGGATCCAAGGGCGACCCAAAGAATATATTATATGGAACTCTCCCTCAAGGACATAGAAGAGTTCGGGTAAAGTACGTGGTCCTACACGAATGTTAAGGATCACGGTGCCTAAAGTAGAGGTAATAGCATCATTGAATGATCGCAACATGATGGGATTGGCACACATGCAACTAGAAGGGATATTCATTTGTTGGAAGGCTTTTGAAGAGATGATGTTTAGGCTGGCGCCCCCGTCAATCATAACACGACGTACCCGAATGTCCCGGACGTAAGCTGAGATGAAAAGGGCAGGGTCAGGATCTTCTACACCAAAGTCGATAATTTCGTTTTGAGCGAGCATAAATGCCAGCGGCTTGCTGTGCGAGAGACGGAAGTGGTGGGGGAGATGGATTGTTTGGTGAGAGAGGCAACGTGATTGGGTGTTAGAATGGAGGCAGTGAGCGGGGTTTCATTAGGTAAGACCTCGATCCCTTGAAGAATTTCAACGAGAGCTTGTCGATGAGATTCAGAAGTCTGAATGAGATCATATAGTGTCATTTTTACGGGTGATTGATGAAGCTGTTTGATCATAGTTCGGTGGGCAACTCCATTAGAGACAGGATAGGCGGGTCCGCGAATAACCACTTTAGGTGGTGGTGCAATCGGGATGGTTGAAGGAGAAAGAGATGCCGCAGTGTGTTTTCTTTCACTTTCCCATTGTTTTTTCGCCCTCAGTAGCAATGACACTAATCATATTAATCTCGTAGACCTGAGATGAGGAAGATGGTTGGGATAATTCATGGTCTTCAAGAGGTGGGGTTGTAATAATGATAGATCTTGGTGAGGCGGGGACAGATGATATAGTAGAGGGAATTGAAGCTAAAGGTCTCTCCCTTCGTAAGTTGTCTTTCTTAACCTTTCTATCTCAGGAGAGGTGACTGACGAAGGATGGTTTTTAAAGCTTTGCATCCCTCCACATCATGTCCTGGTGTGCGGTGATAGGCACAGATTTTAGACTCATCATAACCTGCGGGTCGAGGTTTAGATGGGTCATAAGGTCTAAGTGGGGGTAGGGAAATGGTCGCATTCTCCACCAACATAGCAAGGATTTTGGCGTAAGATCCTTTGAGTGGGTCAAAATCGGATGAGGGTATTGGTTGTGCGGGTTTTGGTAATGTTTGGGCGTGGTTGGTTCGTACGGGTGGTGGTTTAGCCGAGGGGTGTTGACACGTGTTTTTCACTAAACGTGGTTTCTTTGGCGCAGAAGTTACGTTCGGCTGGTTAGATGATGAGGCTACAGATGACGTGGTAGCGGGAAACAACCACGGAGAAAGGGGAGTGACAGAAAATAAATCCTTTGATGATGGAGTTTGTTTAGGGTTGATGGGTGGACAGGATACGTGGGGTAACGGTGTTGTTATACCCTTTGATCTCTGTATAGGTGCGGAAGGCGTAGGTCGTTTTGAAGAAAACGCAGGAGGTATGATATATTGATGTAAGGTAGAGGGATGAGGTCCTAATATGGAAGGTGGGTGTGACGATGAGGGTTTTGATTGTGATGGAGGCACGGATTGAGTTTGTCTCCTAGGCGGCGGGGCGGGTTTATTTTTGGATAAATCAAGCCGCTTAGGTGGGTGTGTTAGGACTGGGCATTGGTGAGGTCCTAAGCGTAGGGGAAGATTTGGTTAAGTTGATAGAAGTGGACGGGGAATTTGAGGTGAGGGGGTGAAGGTGAGAACATGGGCATTTTAAGCTTCAGTAAACACTTCGGGTATATGGTGGAAACATCGGGATCGGTCATTTGCATTTGAGTAGAATAGGGGTACTCGAACGCTCCCATAGGGCCACGTCTATCTTTCGTGGAATGCGGTCCTCACGTGTGAATATGAACTTTTGTACGGAAGAAAGACGAGTTGTGATTCCAGTCCACCGTTGTGAGTGTGACATGTGGGGTAGATGAGGCTTTGTATCAATAGATGTTAAGAGGTCATTGGTTGTTGAAAAGATTTAGGCGATGAGGGACTAATAGGTAGGAGAGTGTGTTTGAGGATCTCGTCATGTTTAAAGAATGTGGTGATGTTGTGTAAGAGATTTCTCTTCTAAGGATGTAAAAAGGAGTGGCGAGCCTTCCTCTTGTGTAGCAAGAGCGGTAGAAGGGGACGTTTGGGAAATAGATAAATTAGATAACATCCGTTCGCAGTCTTGTAGGGATGTGGTATAAGAAGACTCATTGATGGGAAGAGAAGTCTGGGCAGTTAACTCTTTTATGGGTAAAGGAACGATTTCACTTTGGCTTGATGGTGGTAAAGGAGGTTCGGGCTCCTGTGTTAGTGAAGAGGCTTGATTCAAAATTTTCTCGATAGAGGCTTTTGGCTGGGTATCGAAGACTGCATGGATCTCATGAACACTCTCCTCGGTTAAGATATCCTGGTTTACGTTACTGTTGGACGAGTGATTCGGGAATGGCTTGTTGAATATTTTCAAATTTCGGTTAGCAGGGGCGTTAGGATTATCGAGAGCTATATCCCCTGCGTCAACCATTTCCTGCACTATGTTTTTCAACATCTTGCAGTTCTCATGACTGTGTCCCTTCACGCGGTGGAAGTTACAAAAGTCATTTTCTTTGTACCAGGAAGGTATGGCGCGAGTGGAATCAAACCCGGAATGAGGTTTAACAGGAGGTAAGGTAATGGCTCCTGCTTTGAGCAATTTTTCCAATATCACACCATATGTTTCTCCCAAGGGAGTGTAGTTGATGGGCTCTGCTTTATACTTATAAGTGGTTTTTGGTGGAGTATTGGACGGTGGTTGGGATTTGACCATCACCGCGTGGACAGCTCCTTTTGATTTAGAAGAAGTGGACGCGTGAGGAGTGGTGGTATTTGGTTTATTGGTGGAATCTGGAGTTCGGAAAGTGGAGTTTTTGTTACGCAACCGCAATTTCTCTTCCTCTAAGGCTCGAATTTCTAATTTTCGAGCCATAGTAAAGGCCTCGTCGAATGTACGGAAAGTTTGAATTTGGAGGGTGGGGGAGATGTGCTTAGCGCAGGCCCGCGTAAACAGTTCGATAAGTTCGGTTTGAGGCAAGGCATACGTAAGTTGGTTGATAAGGCCCCGCCATCGTCCAACGAAATCTGTGATAGATTCGTCCTCAAATTGTCGGATGGCATAGAGGTCGGTGATAGATACTTTCTTGGCAATGTTAATGGAGAAATGATCCAAGAAAGATTGGGCTAGTTGGTTAAAAGAGAAGATTGAGTCTTTGGTTAAAGCACCTGTACCACTCAAGGCAGTCCCGATAAGGACATGGGAAAGGTGCGGAGTAACAAGGCATCATCATGGGAAATCAAATAACAAGCATGTCTAAATGATCGCAAGTGTTGTTGAGGATCCTCTTTCTTTGTTAAAACGGGTAAATTTTGGCAACTCCCATTGAGGAGGATATGAATGAAGGGGGACAAAAGGGTGAATGGGCTCGACAAACTTGCTCGTATGTCAAGGCACTACGACTTCACAAACAAGCCTCCGAGTTTTGCATTTTGTCCATCATTTGTTTAATTAAGTCAGTGGTTGGATGAGATGATGGTGTGGTTGTGGTAAATGGAGGCAAATTGGACCAAGGACCACCGCTAGACACTGGTGGGGTTAAGTGTTGATAAGGTGTGGAGGATGAATATGTTGAGGTGACCAAATAGGGATGTCCCATATAAGATGTTGAGGTTACTGGATACGTGTATGGGAATGAAAAGGTAGGCGGAGCTTGAGAAGGAAAGCTCGTGTGGATAGGTGGCAGAGAGCAAGTCATGAATGGAGTGGTCTGCAAGAGAGATGAGGTAGGGGCAGTCGGTGGTAATGATATGTGGGGTCCAAGATTAGCCAAAGGAAAGCCAATCTGAGTCGTATGAATCTCTGAAGCTGTCGGATTGGGAGATGGGGCTAAAGGTGCAGGAAGCAAGGCGGTGTTATCAGGCGGAGTGGGCGCTAAATGAGCAGCTATACTAATAGGCATGCCAACAAGGAGCTGACCATCAAAGCGACGGTCGGGGTATGAGATAAATATTATCATACGGCGCTAGAATTAGCATCCGAAACTTGGCAAAGTCCTTATCTCCCACAGAATTTTAGGAACCTCTTTGGTATCCATAGGATTCCCACGAGAATGTGAAGGGGTGATTCGAGCAAAGAAATAGAGCAAGCATGTGAAACCATGGCGGCGGCTTGCTTTCGAGTGATAACAACCATGGACAGGAGTTCACGGAAGGTTTCAATCTGTCAGAATAGAAACAAACTCAGGATAGCAAAATTGGTAGGTTCTTTGGTTTGTCGTGAATTGAAAAGACGAGAAACCGATATCGGCCCAAGAACCGATGTCGGTTATACTATAAGCCGGCGCCGGTAAGTCCGATGTCGGTGTAAGAAGTCTCAGGCTAACAAGATATAAAAAGGCTGCTAATTTGATTTTTAACAACGTTTAGTGTACTTGTCCAATTATTGATCACGTAATATGAGTATGAGAAAGAAAACAGAACTAAAAACAAGCAAGATGCACACGCAAATCCAGAGATTAACCCTAGGGTTAATTTTAATTATCGTGGGCTTATGCCTTTAGACGTAGAATGATGTCAGAATCCTAAACAAGAGACTTAGGGGAAATGTCAAGTTGTTTTGGCTTATAAGGTTACCTCAATCGGGCGGAGGAATACCGCGGAAAAAGGGGGGATGTTTGAGCTGTTGTGTTAATTGTGAAGTGATTCGGTATGTGTTGTGTAGTGAATGTAAGATTAATTTCTTGTCAATACCGTGGATATCACCCCCACGTGTATGACCTGTTACTTAATCTATGTTCACTAGAATTGAAAACAGAAGAAAGGATGCAATGCACGTGTTTTAAACCCAAATCGAAAATGATATTCGATGAAGCAAAAGAGATGACTTTCACTAATGCAAGATGCAAAAACAAAGCAAGTTCTTTTACCAGAATAATAAAATACCTTGTGAATATCTTTAGAAGAAGAAAACAGCAAGTATGCTCCCTATATGAAAGCAAGCAAGAAATAAAGAAAAACCCAAAATGGGTCCCACCGGGCGTGCCAAAATGTTTCACTCGGAATGTTTCGTTCCTTTTAGAAACAGATAAGGTTAGGGGCTAGGAGGAATACCTGTAGAATGTCGAGATGGTGTGCGCGTACCGTAGAGAAAGATCAGGCTGATTGTGAAGAACTCCTTTTTGTCTTGGAAGGACTACCTGCAAATAAGAACACAAGACCACAAGATTTTGATTAAACAATAAATGAGGAAACGCCTTGGGCCAAGGGGGAAATATAAAAATTCCTTTCGAAGGTGGTCAGTTTCCTTGCTAATATGAATTAACACAAAAGACTGTAAAGTATCAATTAAATTGCTTCGTTGAACTGGGTAGGGGAAAGGCTGGTTTTCTCGGTTTTTGATCGAGGAACCGATGCTTCGGTTATCGATAACCGATGCGCATTCGATAACCGATACCGTGGGTTCTAGGATCCGTGGGTTGGTTGTTTTATGGAGTGGTTGTGTTGTTCAGAAGGTGTATATAGGTGATATTTAGGAAGTAAGGTGTTGAGAGGTAGATGAATGATAGCTAGATGTAATATATTTTGGGTAGTGGGTCCAAACGGATTTATGAGGACCGAGATTCAAGAAGCATAAGAAATGTTATAATAGAGGACATGCAAGATGTGACTTATCTGGTTTTGACGAAGATGCAAGTTGATCTCCTTTCTTTGTAAACACTTCCGGTATTTCCACTCGTCTCGCTTTCGGTCAAGTGAAGATCGGACTCTGTTCCTCACTCCCAATGCTCTCGTTGATCCAGAAATCCTTCGTGATCCCAAAAATGAATTTTCGATCCGTTGTTTTGGTTTGGGAGCCCATTTACTGAGGAACCGATGGCGGTTGCGTGAATCGACGGCGGTCGAGTAGGAACAAGCATCGGTAAGGAAAAAGTAGGCTATTTTTAGTAAAATAGCCCACCTTCCCTGCTTTTCTCCCGAGAGATCAGTTGCGGGCTTGGTCAAGTGACTAGAAGGTCAGTTTTGGGTGCGAGAAAGGGGTCATTAGTTATGGGTGTAGGTGTGGACCAAGTTATGGGTCTTAATTAGGTTAGTTTAGGGTTAGGGCTAGGTCATGATGAAGTGGCAAAATGAGGTGGTAGGTAAGGTGATGTGGATTTATCAATTACAAGGTAATTAATAAATAATTGTGTAAGGTTTAGGTGATGAGGTTATATTGCGAGATGAGATGCGGGTCACAAGGGGTCGTAAGACATGAATTTGGTGTCTACAAACGATCCCATGTTACCCAATCAAACCAAATGTCATGTTCAACTTAGGCCATTCAAGGGTGTAGTGATATGGTGATAACATTTTTTAGAACACCTGTGGGACCAAAGAGAGTTGGTACCTCTTTTACACTTACAAAAATCAAATTACTTGATAACTCCTTTTCTCTAAATTTTGAATCTCAATGTGTTTACTTATGCGAAGAATTTAGACAAGATCTTCTATGAGACGAGAGGGAAATTATTAGCATACACAATTGTTTGTGTCTCCTCCAAGAAGAAGAAGAAGTGATAAGATTTCACTATCACCTGGCCGAGGTCATTCAACTCCACCTTTTAAAAGGTTTCCTCCACTAAGAAACAATCAGGCTCTAGTCAGGATGCCAGTTCCTGCAAGGAATCAAGTTTTTCATCCATTCAATGCAAGTAGCTCTCTACAATTGGCACAACAAGATGTATACATGTTTCTGCTCTCAAAATTTTACCCTTCTATAATGGGGAAACCAATATTACTCCCATAGAACATATTTTGGAAGTAGTTTAGTATTTGTGCAATACATAATATCGTAGAAGATAATGTTGCCATCACAATCCTTGATACTTTTTTTAAGGGGAAAATGCTTCAATGGTTCTCGTGAATTATATGTTGGTTTTATACGTACTTGGGATGAATTAGGTGAGAAAATTTGCAAGCAGTTTGAAGATAAGAGTGACCATTTGTCACTGATGGAACAACTTACTACTATAAAAATCTCCCTATAAGTATATGAGTGACTTCAATTTCTAGTTCCAAAATACTTGGATACAATCCTTGTCTTGATTAAGTCTTCTCTAAATAATTCCTTCCTATATTACTTGAGTTCCTTAAACAACAACATAGCAATAATGATTCAATCATTGGAAGGTATTACCTTACCAAATTTTTATGACATAGCGTAAGAGCTGAAAAATATTTGATCCAAGCAGGGAATACTTCACCCGGACCTCCCATACCTTTTTTTTTTTTTCTAAACTTTCAAGTAATCACCAACTATTTCTCATGTTCCATCAACCTCTAGCTAACCAAATTGCATCAACATCTACTATGACTACACTAGCTTCTTCAAATGACCTCCATAAGGTAAAATATCTACTCCAAACTTTTGGAAATGAGTTAGTTGCTCTTAAAAGGAAAAATATCAGTACAGTCATGCATAATAATCTCAGAACCAACAATATCAGTCTAACAAAATACATTTTTAGAATAACACTCAAGCCAAAAATTAGGTTGCTAATGTCAAACCTTTAAATGTTAGACCCCCTTCTGCCACAAGTTCCTCAAGAGCTTTGGTACCTATGCAAAATAACTTGGTTCAAGATTACGATTGGTGTTATCCTTATTCTCAGCCTCACAATTAAGATATTTTCCCTAATGGTGTTCTTGACAAAGTTCTTATGTGTAAAAATTCATCCTCTTGTACTGAGTCAAAAAATGATGTGCCTACTCAAGAAGAATTTGATTAGTCATTAAACACAATAGAAACAACTTTGCTAAACTTGCATGCGCAGAGGATTTTTGTGGAGTAAATATTGATTCTACTTCAATAGAAGGCAATAATCACTCTAGGAAAAGGAAAATAGAAGCCTATTCCTCGGTAGCTGATCAAAAGGCCACTTCACAACCTCAACCGCAAATAATAGCCAACAAAAGGTCAAAAAGAAAGTGCCTAAGGAAAAATCTAATCAAACAACAAGGAAGGAAAGTCCAATAGGTATCACTATACCAAATGATCATCTCCCAAAGGGGAGCCTCAATCCTCATAAGAAATTTTGAAAGGTATGAGGCATTCCATTTAGCATTTTAGAACAAATGAAGAATAAAATCATTTACCATTGTGCGATGCACTCTCTATTTCTTCTCAAAGAATTCTTTTTGTAAGAAGCACTGAAAATATTTGGTATAGTTGGTGAAGTGGTTAATCACACATCGATGACTTCTACAATTTTATGTCAACCTAAAATAAATAATGTTAAGCCTCCACCATTCTATATTTCCCTTATTATTTGTTAAAATTTGGTTCATAAATGCATGATCGATTCTAGTGCAAGTAGCTCGATTATGCCTAAGAAGATTGCTGATTTGTTCGGTATCAAGTACACACCAGTTTCCATAGTGGTTTTTCAGGTTGGATGGGATATAAGTTAAGACGGTCAGAATTATGAAAGATTACAACTTACCATTCATTCTTGTCCAAGTTTATCATTCATCCAAGACATCTTAGTTATTGACCTTCCTCCATTCTTCTCCCTATGTTTATCCAGGGATTTCACTGCTAAGATGGGTGGGTATTTATCTATCAATTAGTCTCATATGATTCTCAGGAATTAGTACAAAACCAAGGTAACTCTAAGGGTAAAGACAATTTTCCATAATCACATGGGGCTATATACCGTTAATCCCATAAATAGAAATTATGTTATTTATGATCAAGAGGAGGAAATAGCTTATCATGAGTCTACTACTCTGGTAGAAGAGGTCCCGATATTTTGTTAGATGAGGTAAGTATAAAACATCAGTTTGATCCATATGTTGAATCATTAGCACATAAAGAAGTGACTCTAATAATTCTAAAGGAAACAAGTTTAGGCACATATTACATTCATGAGGAAGGTGTAATCATTCCACATCTTTGTAAAACTTCAACCACTTTCAACAGACTTTGGAAATTTTTCTTTAATGGTTCGAGGATTAAAAATGGGGTAAGTGTTGGTGTCATGTTAATTTCCCCGCAAGGTGAGAAGTATTTTTCATCTTCTAGATTTCAGATTCGATTATACTGACAATGTAGCGAATATGATGCCCTTGTTTAGGGAATCGAGTTGGCTCAAAAAGGGGAATTATAATTTAATCATCTATGGAGATACTTGAGTTGGTTGTACATCAAGTAAGGGATCAAAGTGCGTCAAAAAATGATCTACCGAGGTCTTACAAAAATTATGTTTGGGATTTGATCGAAATTTTTGAGGCTTTTGGAATAAATGTGGTTCCTAGGAATCATAATCAAGACACGATAGACTTGCGATAGTTAGCGCACAATATGATGTATCTATTGATATTATGAAAGATAAAAAAATATTTTCAAGTTGGTTGTTCACCATATAGTTCCAAATAACATGGTTAGTTGGTAGGTGTTTGATAGTAATAAACAAATTATCCTTTTCTATAAGAAGAGGCGAGTTTCTTGTGAAAGAATCAATCCCGGTTAAAGAGGTTTGGCCACTCTTGATTCAATTTTCAATTCAGATGACCAGGTTAGAAGACAAAGTGCTAACATGGTAGTCAAAGAAGATGACTTTGAAGAATTCAAGGTATCTGATGAAAAATTTCTAAAGATTGGTAAAGTATGTACTCTAAAGGAGAAGAAGGTTTTTGTCAAACTTTGGCAAGAATATAATGAGGTTTTTACATGGATTTATAAATATCTTCATGGTTTCGATCCAAGTTTGGCACAACATACTATCGAGCTTGATCATAATACCAAACCAGTCCATAAAAACAAAGGCCAATTAACCCCAAAATTGAACAACTAATGCAAAAAGAGATAACTAAGCTCATTGAAGTGTGCATCATTTTCCAATCAAGCATTCCTCTTGGGTAGCTAATCTAGTTTCCATGAGAAAGAAAAATAGAGAGATTCGGTTATGTGTGGACTTTGGGGACTTAAATCATGCTTCATTAAAAGACCATTATCCTCTCCCCTCTATAGAACAAATTCTTCAAATAGTGGCAGGAGATCAAAGATTTTCTTTACTCGGTGGTTATTCAAAGTTATAATTAGGTATTGGTTAAAGAGTCCGATCAATTCAAAACAAATTTTACAACTAAATGGGGCACGTATGCTTACAACAAAATGCCTTTTGGGTTATCTAATACTGGAGCCACTTTCCAGTGGGCTATGGATATGGAATGTAAGGGATTGATCAATGACATTGTCCTAGTATACCTTGATGATATAACTGTGTACTCTAAGCACGTAGGAGATCACATTTCCCATCTAAGAAAGGTTTTTGAAAGATGTAGAAAGTTTGGAGTCTCACTTAATCCTAATAAATGTATTTTTTAAGCATAGGAGGGTAAGATATTAAGGCACGTTGTTTCAATAGAAGGGATTTCCATTGATCCAGCTAGGATTTGATCAATCTAATCCTTACTCCTCCCAAGCCATAATTTTTGTGTGAATATTCATATTAATCTTGGTGGATGGTTTCCTTTTTGTAAGGATTTAAATGGTTTCCTACTTCATTGTATAAGACCAAAACAGGTGGATAAAATTTTACAAGAGTTTCACAATGGCTTGTTAAGAGGACACTATTCTACTTGAACTACTGTTGTAAAGATTATAAGGGTTGCATATTATTGGCTAGATTTATTTAAGGATGCCCATATCTAGGTAAGGAAATGCAAGGAGTGTTCTTTCTTCACCAGAAATCATAAATTGATGGCCCTTCATCTTCATCCAATTTAGGTTGATAAACCCTTTGTCCAATGGGGATTCGATTTCATTGGTATGATTAATCCTTCATCTAGCAATGGACATAAATGGGTCCTCACTGTAATGGAGTACTTCACTCATTGGGACGAAAGTTATGACACCGAAAAAGGAATTGATAAGGTTGTTCTTGAGTTTTTGGAGGGAATAGTGACATGGTTTGGTGTCCGTTCACATGAGTAATTTCAGATAACGCAATGGAATTTCTTAGGTTGACATTGATTGAATGGGTCATTAAAAATGGATTTTATCTCACAACTTCATCCAATTACCACCCACAAGGAAATGGATTAGTTGAGTATAGCAATAATAATCTCATACATATCATCAAGTGCACAATGGAGACTAATAGGAGAACTTGGCGCACACACGGCTAAAAACCACCCTTTGGGCAGATCGGATCACACCCAAAAGGGCTATTGGAAATTCACCTTTTATGCTGGTGTCGAAGAGAAGCAAATCTTCTGCTATCTCTGGAGATGTTTTCTTTGGAATTGGCACATCAACTAGAGGTTATGGAAGATTATTCAATGACATCTGTACATTGAATTACCTGGAGTTAGAGGAAACAAGGAACACGATAATGAAATATTTGGATAAATATCAAGCTCAAGTTAAGAATTATTTTGACAAAAGAGCATCTAGCAAGAAGTTACAAGAAGGATATTTGGTTCTCAAATGGGATGCTCATAGGACAAGCCAGGTATGCACGCTAAGTTTGATTCCCTCTAGAGCAGACCATATATCATCACAAGTTACAAAGCAAAAAAAAATTGTTTTGCTTATCAAGGCTCAATGGAGAAGAATTACCCATTCATGTGAATGGGATACATCTAAAGGCTTTCTTTTAAGAATCCTATCATTGTGTATAGTTTGGTTTTTTTTGTTTCCTTCATGTGCTTCACACATTGTTTTGTTTGTTATTTTCTTTTGTTTTGTTGTTTTGTGTGTGCTTTGAGTATTTTGATTTTTAGGACTATTTTTCCTAATGGTTTTCATAATTCTAATGGCCTATGCTAAGAAAGAAAATATTCCTTCGATGTCACCAAAAATGTTAACTTTTTAAGTTACCTTTAACAAGAGGGTTGTTTCAAAAAAAATTCAAATTTTCTACCATTCCACGAATTTTTTTCCTAAGTAATTTTCAAGATTTTGTAAGTATTTCCAAACTTTGAAGTCCAAAATTTGGACTTCATATTTCAGATATTTTCCTTTTAGGATTTTGAGATAGTCTATCATCTATAAGCAAAAAAGTGACTAGCAATTCCGAAGTCTGAAAGCCCGAAGTTCCAAAATTGTGAAACTTCGGCCTTTTAGGTTTTGGGGTTTCACTTTGTACATCAAGTAAATATTCTTCATGAGTTCCGAATTCTAAATTCTGAAATACTAAAGTTACAAAATTTCAAAATTTTGGTCTTTCGGGTTTTGGACTATAGGTTTTGTCTTAGAAATAGTCACATTTTCATTTTAGACTTTGAAATTTTCATGAAGCATTTAATTCCCAACAACCCCACATGTGTTGGCCTGTGGCATTAATTTAAGATTTACCTATATAAATCTTGATTTTTACCCGGTTTTCGGTATGACACATTGTTTTTACCACACCATTTTATACTTCCAAGGCATCATTTTCAAGGTAATTGTTTAGGGTTTTCTTTGTTCTTTTAGTCTATATTGATCCTGGGATTTCTTGTTTGTTTTCGTTATTTTATTTTTATTTTCCTTCTTACTAACATGAAGGCCATTGTTGATTTTCATTTGATTTCAATATTTTTATTATGTCGATTAATTTTTATGCGGGAACCAAGTCCTCTTGAGTTCAAAGGATTTGCAAAAGTCATTATCTCTAAAAAATCAAGGGTTTTTGAATTTCCCTTTCAAACTATTCAGAGTTGCTAAAATTCATACTTGGAATGCTCTTAAACCAATCAAGTTTGAGAGGTTATTTTTTCAGATTTTTGGAGATTGTTTTGTTTCGAGTTTTGGAAGTTGCTATTTCAGAGTTTATAAGACTATTTTGTTTAAGAGTTTTGGAGGTTGTTTCTTCAAGTTTTGGCATTGGAAATTTCGGTGGTTTCGTGTCATGATTTTGAATTTCCAAGTTTTAAGACTTTCATAAAGTTAATTTTTAGATTTTAGAACTTATTAGAATTCATTTTTCGAGAGAATTCGGGTTTTGTTGTATTAGAGTCTTTAAGGTTTTTTTCATAAATTTTTCGATGTTCAATCAGATTCCAAACCCCGAATTAATTTCAAGTTCTTCATCCAAAGGCAAGGTAAAAATGAATTACACATTCTTAGGAGTTGTTCCTCATACTTTTTATCTTCGAATGTGGGATATATCGGGGACACGATTTGGGGAAAATTGACATGCCGTAACTCGGGAAAGGTTAAAGGCCCTTGATAAAAACCTTGGATGCAGTGCTATATTTGACAATGGACTAGCTCTCTCTTCTACTTTTCATACCTCCATGCATTTCCCAAAGTTTGTCTTAGCAGCAATAACTCACTTTGATAATCCCACCAAGTATGTCAAAGATGATGATGGAAAATTTGTGATTAGGTTAGATGTTTATTTCTTCAAAGACCTATTCAAAATTCCAGATGTTGAGGGATACATGAAAATTTCCCCAGAAGCTTCACTTAAACATTAGGATAAAGAATATGAACTATGTACAAAGGTCATGATGAAAGGTTACTTAACTAAGAGTGTCACCAAGCTTCCTAAAACTTTGTTCCGCTCATATTTTATCCGTGTCAATGACCTTATTGTACTTTTGAGTAGGTTTTTTGGGTCTCATTTGGTGAAAGAATTCCAAGAATGGATGTTCCTTTACATTGCCACTATCAAGAAAAATAAGGAGTTCATACGATGGGGAGAACATATCAGTAGCTCAATTTGTTTTCAGTTGGGTGATGTATTGACTTCAAATAATTTCTTCATGAATTCTTACCCCATCTATGCAGTAGTGGCAATGGGAGAATACAATGGTTTAAATCCAAAAGGTGTTCAGAGTACCTCTCAAATTTACAATTTTTATCCTCAGCTCACCATGGAAGAAGGAAGTAAGCGTTTCTAGAGGATAAACGATGCTTTATTTGATGTCCTCCTATACCGTTTTGATAGGGATTTGTACAACCATGGAGTATCTGATGAATCTTTCAAGGAAGTAAGGGAATGTGGAGCTATGTATCTTTAGTTTCCAACATTCACATATATCAAAGTCCCAGGTTATTTTGGTGCTCCTAGTAAGTTACCAAGGTGTCCAACTGATAAATGGGTTCTACTAGAATTGGTTCACCAATCGCTAGAATTTCATAAGATCCAAAAAAATGGCACAAGTCAAGTGTTCATTTTCCAATTTCCATTAGCATATATACTTGTACTATTATTTACAAAGAGAATAATGTGGAAGGAGAAATTTCTAAAGTCACCTTACAAACATTCCATCCCTAGAACCAACTTTGATTATCGGGAGTAAATTCAGCGAGACAGGACTTTCCAGCTCTCATGTTCCTCAGTTGGAAGATATTTTGATCCATTGTCAGGATGAGGTTATCATTCGACAACGAGAATATGAAAGGTTGACCTTGAGTGAAGTTAGACAATTTAGTATTGCGGATGTTCCGAAGGGATCAAGGATGATGATGAAGTGTTGGATCCAATTTACAAGAGCAACAACATTTCTAATCAACCTCTTCCATGGATTGATTGGTACAAGGATGAATGTTGTAACACTAAGGAAAGGGTGGGACCCATTTTGAAGAGAACATATGATTGGTTAGCTACCTTGGGAATCTCACCTAAGGCAAAAAATCAAGCTATAAGAATAGAATCCCAGCCAACATTAAGTCTTCCTGACATCTTCAAAAGATAAGAGGTCTACCCGAAAGCAACTTAAACTCCAAGAAAATTTTCATTTATTGTTGGTGGTTTGTCTTCTACCAAGGTTTCCATAATTCAAGTGCATGAGTTCATTGATGTAAGTTGTTTTGTTGGAAAATTTTACTACGCATGGAGACACATTAGATGATGCCTTTAAAAATTTGGATAGAGTGTTAACAAGGTGTGAGAAACACCATTTATCTCTTATCCATGAGAAATGTTTGATATGGTTGATGAGGGCATTATACTTGGACATGACATTTTAAAAAGAGAAATCCAAGTTGACCTAGATAAAATCAAGATTATTTCAAACAAGGGACAATGTACACATTAATGGACATGCAAACGAAACAGTGCGAAGAGATCTTGGGAGGAGTGAGCATCAATTGAATGTGTATGCAAGGATTTAAAATATGGATATAAACTCATTACAACACAAAACTCTCTATCTATCTCATATATCCAAAGGGGTGTACATATAGCATGTGTTGATTAACCCCAATATTATAATCATGACAATGCAAGTGGAAAGGCGGAGTTAAATTCCCAAAATAGAAGTGTAACTCCCAATGAAGCAATCGACACGTAAGAGAATCTCATAATGACCCTTAAATGACATGTGGACCTATGATCTAACCTAGTGAGATGAATCACCTAATGATGTGGAAAATAACACACACCAACACCCCCCCTTCATAGTAAATTAGGATGAGATGTAACATTCCTATTTTAAGACTTTAGAAATAAGAAAAAAATTGAGTAATGTTCCCTGTTCTAAATACGTAATTTAGAACACACATTCCAAACCAACCATTCTTATAACAGATAACCATATGCATTTGTAATGACTCGGTAAACTACCGATCTATTTATTTCATGACTCGGTAAACTTCCGATCTATTCATGTTTAACAATAAGTATCGAATACCTTTTTGTATACTATGTATACTAGGTTCTCTTACCTTGATCTGGGTATTGAGTGATCTATCTAAGAAACCTAAATGAATAGTTGTTACCAATATTCATCTGCATCTCGATCCTTAGACTAGGTGATATAGGACAACACAATCAGCAGCTTGTGATACTTTGGCCAAATATTTTTAACATACTATTCGTATTACTTATTCCTTGACGACATACTCATCAATGAATATGTCCTTCACCCCACTCTATTGTTATCTAGAATGTTCTTTACCGACTTCTGTCAGTCCTCTTGTCCAAAGTTTAACCCTAGTTCTGGTTAACAACGTAGGTTATGATAAGAAGGAGATCACAAAGACTTAGGATAGATTGGCATAATGGGTCAACCTAAGTCAACCCCGTGTGCTAAGGTACCTATTGTTACAAATCAGCAGCAGCCCTGGATGTTGATTAGCTTTTTACTTTGATCATCTTAAGCATCTAGTGTGATTGCACAACATTGAATCCTTTCCCCAAGTGTGGGACTTGAAAAATGAGAAAGGAATCTCTAGTTTAGAGGCTGGTTCCTCAATTCCTCTGATTAGATATATCACTTACAATTTGCAGAGGTCTATATTCCTAATTATACCCTAAATTCCAAAGGAGACAGAGATAGAGAATGCAAATAGCTAAAACTAATGCTAATAGGTGATGCACCAAAGGAGTGGTGAGCATTTCTCACTTCTATAGATTGACACATTCATAGAATGCAACAAAAACAACATGCACAAACTGATAGTTGTAATGAAGAATCAGAAATTAGTCAAACAACACTAGCAGAGGATGGAAGATTAATCACAAGGCCTGTATTGTTATTTTAACATCAAAATCACTTGCATTACAACACCTGAGAGGCAAAAATGAGTTTCATTCTTATAAAAGGTATGTTATTCCACCAAATTCACTTCCAAGGTGAGAAAGGGGCCTGCAATACACAAAAATGTTCAACCCTTGAAAATGATCCAAATCGCTTTTACAAAGGCAAGGACTAGCCAGAGAGAGAAACGTGGGAAAACATGGAAGGGATTCAACCATTAACCAAAATGCAATCAAAACAGCATGGGCATCCTTACACACCCATCCCCTAACATTTTTAGCCATGCTGGGAGAGAATGTGAGCCATTCTCCATTAAAACGATGGTTCAAAGCGTCATTTCTATCCATGACCACGTGCCACAGGCATTTTTCAATTTTCTCTCTCCAAAATCCATCAAAATGAAAAATTGACCCTAGAATCTTGTAGAGAATTTCACCAAATTTCCATTGATATAACGAACATGAAAAACTAAGCTCTGGATCGAAAGATATGGCCATTTGAAATTTTAGGGCAAAACAGGCCAATGGATCGGGCAAAAATTTGAACTTTTTACCTTTTTGGTCATTTGAAATTTTTTCCAAAATTTCCCCGCCTCGCCTTTCTAGGTGCCACATGGCACATTTTGATTGGGCGCAGCCCATCCTGCTCCATTTTCCTTCGCTTTTGTCTTTGGAAAATTTTCTTTTCAGAAATTCCCGCCGGGCCGGCGAGTTTGGGACACGTGGCAAGCCCCGATTGGACGCGGGCCTGTCTTTCCTGAATTCTCCGTGGGTCACTTTGATAATTTTTGACCTAGACACATGTCAAAACCCCATTGGATGTGGGTTTTACCCTCCAAAATTTCCTTGCGGGCTTTTCTTGAATTTTTGGCGCAACCTGGACACGTGGCGAGATTTTATTGGCTCGCATCCTGGGGCGGGTTTTTGCCTTTTAAATTTCCTTTGTTTTCTCTTTGGAAAATTTTCCAAATTCTCCCCACCCTCCACCTTTCCAAGTGCCACGTGGTGGTATTTCATTGGTCGTGGGCCCTCCACAAGCATTTTAACTTTTGTGCAAACACTTTGGGAAAAATCCCAATTTCTCCAAAGGCTCGCAGTCCGACCACCGGGGACACGTGGTGAGACATGATTGGTCAAGTGCAAGGGCCAAACTCCCCTTTGAAATTTAGTGAAGCACTTTGCCAAAAATCCAAATTCTCCTCCACCTTCCACCGTTCCAGCTCCAGGGGACACGTGGCACATTTTTACTGGCCGCAGGCTTTCCTCTCAAAATTTTCATGAGCCAACACTTAGCCAAAAAATTTCAAACTTCTCCCCTGGACACTTGGTGTTACCAAATTCGGTGGGCCTGTGGGGAAAATATTTCCTTTTGAAATTTTGCCAAATCACTTGGTAAAAACACAAGTCCTCCTCCGACCCCCGCCACTTCCTTGGACACATGGCGGCATCTCATTGGCTGCGGGCCTTCAAGGGGAAAATTTCCCACAAAAACTCCGCCGAGCCATAACTTTAAAAATACATGGAGTTAGGAGGAAAACTTTACCTTTCGGAAAGCTGAGAGAGAGCTCTATCCAATGGTGTCATTTCTAGAAAGTTTTGAGTGCCTGAAAATAAAAAAAAATATGATTGAGGCACAAGAGAGGGAAGGATGAAAGGAGTTAACCACAAAATGAGCAAGGGGCACATTTTGGATAACAATTTTTGCGACTCGTAGGGGTCATCTTCCTACTTGGATGAAGTTACCAGTTGCTTCAAGCAATCAATTGGGCATGGAGTCATCAAATTCTCCTCTGTCTCGATACCCCAACCGACTAGAACACTGCAAGGAGGAAGATGGAATATCCCCGATGGAGCAAGGCCTCGCAACCACATTCCCGGGGAACAACAAGCTTGTGCCAAAGCACTTAGGGAAAGAAAACTAACCTATGCAAAACAATGTGCACAAGCACTTAGAAGAATGAAAACCTAAGCTAATATTTACAAGGTGGAGATTTTCCCTTTAATAGTAATGCTTTAGATGGATTCCATTGACTGGAATCTGTAGTTCTTCGCCATCCAATGAAGACAATTGGAAAGCATTTATGTCCTTACACTTTGTGACCATGTATGGGCCACTCCAAATGGCATCAAATTTTGAATGCTTTCCTAGTTTTTCTCTATCTGCATCCCATTTTAACACTAGATCTCCAACTTGGAAATATCTATCCTTGGCCTTTCTATCAAAGGTCTTCTTTATCAAAGCCTGATCCTTCTCCATTGCTTGGGATGCCTGATTTCTGATTTCTTGGAGCTCCATCAATTCTACATATCTGACTTCCATGGGCTCAAACTCCAACAACTCCAACTATTTCATGAGTTCCAATGTTGGCAACTCAAGTGACATGGGCAACATTGCCTCTCTCCCATAAACAAGCTTGAAAGGAGAGTTACCTATATATCTCTTGGGAGTTATCCTATCAGCCCATAAGGCTGATTTCAATTTAGTATGCCAAGACCTCTGATTTTCATCAAGAGTCCTCTTAATGATCCTCAACAAGTTCTTGTTTGTAGACTCAGCCTGGCCATTACCCTGAGGGTAATAGTTTGATGAAGTACTTAGATAGATCCCATTCTTGATAGCCCACTCAGTCACCTTGGATCCAATGAATGCCAATGCATTATCTGATATTATTGTAGCTGGTATGCCAAATCTGGTTACTATTCCCTCATAGAAGTCTAGGATACTAGATTCATTTTCCTCTTTGAGTGCTACTACTTCAGTCCACTTAGTGAAGTAATCTGTGGCTGTTAAAATCCACTTGTGCCCTTGGCTTGAATTGGGATTAATGACTCCAATGAAGTCTAAACCCCATTGCATGAATGGTTGGTCAACTGAAATTGGATGCAATGGAAGGGAAGCTAGCCTCTCTTTACTTGTGAAGAATGCACAATTCTTGCACCTCTTGATCCATGCATAAAAATCATTGAAAATCTTTAGAGCTGTCAATCTTGGTGCAAAATGACCACCACCTGGTCCACCATGGAACTCTTCTAACACCCTATGAATCTGATTTGTACCAATGCATCTCAACAATACTCCATTCACATCTCTTTTGAACAAAACACCATCAACAAGGGCATATGGGATAGCCTGCAATCTGAAGTGTCTTCTTTGGGTCTTGTTCATCTCTGGAGGGCATAGGCATGTGCTTAGGAAGTGCATTATACTTTGGGTCCAACAAGGAGTGGGGACACCATTATTTTCCTCTTGAGTGCTTCCTTGCTCATGGTTGTCTTGCAACACCAAAATAGTCTCTTTCTCATTGCATGCTTCCTTTTGTTTGCTCAAAATCAGATGTTCACACAATCCTTTTCCTCTGACCAACTTGGTGACCTTGATCTCTATGTCATATTCCATGACACGAGTAATCCAACCTACTCTCTTTTCATTCAAGTCTTTATTGAGGAGGAAGTCTTTAACTCCCACATGAGAAACCAACAATTGAACCTTGTTGTTTGAGACTAAATGCTTGAACTTCTTCAAGCTTCTGATTACTGCAAGAACATGCTTCTCAATGAAAGAATATCTCACCTCATAGTCCTCTAGGCTTTGGCTGAAGAAAGCAATTGGCTGCTCATCATTGTCCTTGTTCTGTTGTACCAAAATTGCAGAAATAGTATCATCACCCCCAAATGCATAGAGGATGAAATCCTTGGAGAAATCTAGGTTAGTGAGAGTTGGTGCTTGAGAGATGGCTTCTTTGATTGCTTCAAAACTTTCCTTGCCTTCTGTTGTCCATTTGAAAGCCATGCTTTTCTTTAACATCTTGGTGATAGGTTTGACAAGGGCTGCAAAATCTGGGACAAACCTCCGAACAAAATTTATTCTCCCCAAGAAACTTTGAAGGGCCTTCTTGTGGCTTGGAAATGGTAGTGCTCTTATGGCTTCAACTCTTTCTAGATCAATTGTTAATCCTTCTTTGGAGACAATGTGACCAAGGAGATTTCCTTCATGGGCTAAGAAAATACATTTTTTAGGATTCAAGGAGACTCCAAATCTTCTGCACCTTTGGAACACTTGTCTCAAATGAGAGAGGTGGTCTGTTGTATTTTTTGAAAAAACAGTGATATCATCAAGATATATCAGCACTATGTTGTTAATCAAACCTTTGAACACCATGTCCATTGCTCTTTGGAAGGTAGCTCCAGTGTTGGACAGCCCAAATGCAATTTTCCGTATGCATAAGTTCCCATTTGGTTGTAAAGGTTGTCTTGAACTGATCTTCTTCCTTCACCATAATCTGATTGTACCCTCGAATAGCCATCAAGTAGTGAAAACCTCTGAGCCAGCAACAAAACTTGTAAAATCTGCTCCATAGAAGGAAGTGGATAATGATCCTTGAGAGATGCTCTATTCAAATCTCTCGAAGTCAACACACAATCTAATTTCCCCACTCTTCTTTTCGACTAGAACCAAGTTGGCAACCCAACTAGAATGCTTGATAGGGAATATGATTCTTGATTCTATCAACTTATTCAATTCTTTTCTCATGAGAGGCTCCATGTGGGGGTTGACTGGCCTTTGTTTTTTCCTGATGGGCTTAGTACTTGGGTTCAATTCAATGGTGTGTTGAGCTAACTCGGGATTGAAACCTTTCAAATCTTCATAGCTCCAAGAAAACACATCAGGGAATTCTTGACAAAGTTGTATGAACTCATACCTTTCTTGTTCAGTTGTCATCTTGAAATGGATGATTTGCTGATCATTTTCAAACACTTGCCAACTTAAATTGTTATCTGGAACTGAAGGCCTCACAATCACATGGATGTTTGGCTATACCTTGTCTTTTGAATGCTTTCAACAACGTCAAAGGCTGCCCCAACTGCTGCAAGCCGGTTAGCAGCTTGGTTCTCTTTTCTAGGAATGAATTTTATGCCAAAATCCTCAAATTATTCAATGAGGTCCCACACCTGTTCTTGTAGCACTTGAGCAGATCATTCTTGACAAAGATGTCTGCCCTTAACTTGGTTGACAATCAACTCACTGTCACCAAAGACTTACAAGTTATTTATTCCTTTCTTGATTGACCAATGCAATCCTTGCACCAAAGCTTCGTATTCAGTAGTGTTATTAGAGCATGCAAACTGAAATCTAAAAGCTGAATAATACTTAACTCCTTGAGGTGAAACCAGCATGGCTCCCCCTCCTGCACCTTGTCTACTCCTTGATCCATAAAAAAAAACTGCCATACCTCATTGTCATCCTTGTGGTCTGGCTTGGTGATGCTAGGGATAGGCTGATTTTCTTCATGCATGCAATAGACTCCTAACTCAGATTCTTCTATTTCTTGATAAGGATCAAAAGCATGCACCTTGTTTGCCCATTCATCAAGAGTTAGATCTGGGATACTTCCAACCTTGGTGTCAGCTTCATCAGTGCTTGGGTGATCTTCTTGATCAAACGTTGAACAATTGGCATTAATCTGACTTGGAGTGTAAGGCTCAATGTGAAATTTTGCAATAGGTTCAGACCTGATTGTGGCTTTGGTTCCATATCTTTTTCTGAACAACATGTGTGACCAATCAACAAACAAGTAACCTCCAATCTTAGCTGTGAAATCCCTTGACAAACATAGGGCAAAGAGTGG
The DNA here is from genome assembly GCA_018340775.1 of Taxus wallichiana var. yunnanensis. NCBI lineage: Eukaryota > Viridiplantae > Streptophyta > Pinopsida > Cupressales > Taxaceae > Taxus > Taxus wallichiana. Next base: position 614,303,190 of record CM031244.1, read on the forward strand.
TGGAAGGTCTATTACTGATACATCTTGCAAAACAACCACGTTGGGACATGCATGCAAAGTAAGACTCAAGTTTTTTATCACTCCAACTATTGTCACTGTTGTCCCATCCAATTGCACTACCCCTTTGGATATGGTTTCATACTAAATTCCCAACTGATCAGCTATTTTCTTGGGCATCACTGAACTACTTGCTCCCGGAATCAATCATGCAATTGTGTACTAATTGATTCCCAATGATTAATGAAACATAGAATGGAGGGGGTTTCAACATCTTACCTTGTTGTCCTCCATGATTCCCCTCAGGCTAGGCAGCATTTGTGAGCACCTTCTCTTACATTTGGACCTACTGATTTGAAGTTGACCAGTCCTTCATGGCAGCTTGTAGCAAATCTCTTTGGCCTGGGATAGATAGTGATTCCCACATTGATATGTTTACATTTGTCTTCTTCATCTGATCAATGATATTGAATGGAGATGAAGTATCCCTTTGCTGTCCCTTGGCCTACACATTCATTCCTTGCACATGGGCAGCAACAACTAGCATTTGAGTTGGCCTAGGAACTATTTTAGGTAGTCCTTGTGTATTTGGGATTGGATTTTGTTTGCCAATATTCTGTGGGGTGATGGAAGATTGTGGATTTCTTGGAGCTAATGGTTGTTCTTCACCCAAATTTCTTCTCTTTGACCTTGTGTTGGCTGCAACACTTTGGGAAACCATTTGATTCATGCCACAAAAATCTTTTTCTGCCAGTTTCCAAGTGTGGTATCATTTGGATTTGATTCGCTAGAATGTTTCTTGTTGCTGGTCATTTTTTGAATCACCCTCCAACCGGGAACCATTAATGCTTGATTCAAGGCACCAGTTGAAGCACATGGATTAGTTATGAGGTTCATTGCATGGGAAACACCAATCATACTCTTGAGCTATATTGTTTTGTATCGGCACTAATGCTTTAGATGCAAATGTAGCATTGGGATTATAGGGCTGAAATGGTCTCACATTGGCAGGAGGCCTTACTTGATTTAGATTTACAGCTGGATTGGGTGGTCTATGAGGTTGATATGGTTGTCATTAGGCTAAGCTTGGGGCTGGAAATAAGGTCTAAAACCTTGGGCTTGTTGCCTCTTGAGAGTAACCAGCTCATTGCCTAGATTTTGTGGCTACTTCATGACTTCCTGAAGCTCATTTGAGGCACTAGAAGATGAAGTAGAAGCTTCATTCGAATTCTGATTCCTGGGAGTGGGAATAGGAGCTAAATTAGGCATTTGATTAGTGTTTGGGCTCTCTAAACTTGGAAACAATGGCATTGGAGGTCTAGGAGCCAGCTTGCCAGCTTGAATCAAACAATTTTCAGCTCTAATGGCAATGCTATAAGCAATGGGGATAGTTGTGCCTCCCATGGATTGAATTAACATAGAAATATCATAATTTAAAGATTTAAGGTAATAAAGGAAAGAAACTTCTCTTGTTGGCACGACTACCACCGGAATTCTCTCCCAAGTCCTTTGAAATATGAAATTAAAATCGTTACTGCTCACTTGGGAGCTCTCTTGATGGTTGTCAGCTGCTCCAAAAGGGACTAGTTGTCTCCCTTCTCTCCAAACTACTCATGGAGGGCTATGCATAAGCTGGTTCCAATTTTGAATAGAACCCGAGGCAAGGCTCGAACCATTGCAAAGCTTTCCTTTGAATGAAGATGTCATCAATTTGACAAAGAACTTGCATCTCATTGATCTCATGGATTGCACAAATGTTAGCAATATCCTTGACATGATCACCAGAGTGGTCCGATTTTCCAATGAAGTATGGAATGTTATTCAATGCTGCAACTGGGATTGGATTTTTGCATTTAGAGCAAGTGGGTTCTGCGCAAAGTGAAATTGACATAGGGGTTGTTTTGTGCCATTCTGATTGGCCTTAGAACCCTTGTTGATTGAATGAAGGGCCTACTAGGTGGAGGAGTTGAGAGAGTTCTGTTTGGTGGAGATGGAGACCTTTGAATCCTCCTCCCTCTTTTCCTTCTTCTTGGAGATAACCGCAGATATTCAAACAAGCACTCTTCTTCTCCACTCTTGACCTTGTAGTGATTCTTCTCATGAGTTTTCGTGTCCATCTTTGCTAAAACTAGCTGATTCTTCTTCCTGGAGTCGCCGATATGCAATTTATAGCTCTCTTAAAGTAAGAAACTTGCAAAAATGCACATCAATTTTGTTGCAATGAAGATGAAGACTTCTAAGTCCCACAGGCGTGCCAAAATTGTTGTTGCAAATCAACAACACCCTTGGATGTTGATCAGGTTTTTAGTTTGATCATCTTAAGCATCCAGTGTGATTGCACAACATTGAATCCTTTCCCCAAGTGTGGGACTTGCAAAATGAGAAAGGAATCTCCAGTTTAGAGGTTGGTTCCTCAACTCCTCTGATTAGATATATCACTTACAAGTTGCAGAGGTCTATATTCCTAATCCTACCCTAAATTCCAAAGAGATAGAGATAGAGAATGCAAAAAGCTAAAACTAATGCTAATAGGTGATGCACCAAAGGAGTGGTGAGCATTTCTCACTTCTGCAGATTGACACAGTTCATAGAATGCAACAAAAACAACATGCACAAACTGATAGCTGTAATGAAGAATCATAAATTAGTCAAACAACACTAGCAGAGGATGGAAGATTAATCACAAGGCCTGTATTGTTATTTTAACATCAAAATCACTTGCATTACAACACCTAAGAGGAAAAAATGAGTTGCAGTTCTTAGAAAAGGTCTGTTATTCCACCAAATTCACTTCAAGGTGAGAAAGGGGCCTGTAATAAACAAAAAATGTTCAACCCCTTGAAAATGAGCCAAATCTGGCTTTTATAGTGCAAGGGACGAGCCCAGGAGAGAGAAATGTGGGAAAATGTGGAAGGGATTCAACCATTGACCAAAATGCAATCAAAATAGCATGGGCATCCTTATAGACCCATCCCCTAACATTTTTAGCCATGCTGGGAGAGAATGCAAGCCATTCTCCATTAAAAACGGTGGTTGAAACGTCATTTCTGTCCATGACCACATGCCAGAGGTGTTTTTAAATTTTCTCTCTCCAAACTCCATCAAAATGCAAAATTGACCTCAAAATCTTGTATAGATAATTTTACCAAATTTCCATTCATATAACGAATGTGAAAAATTGAGCTCTGGATTGAAAGATATGGCCATTTGAAATTTTAGGGAAAAACAGGGCCAAATCGGATTGGCGGGCAAAAATTTGAATTTTTTACCTTTTTGGTCATTTGGAAAATTTTCAAAATTTTTCCCCACTCTACCTTTCCAGTGCCACATGGCACATTTTGATTAGCGCGGGCCCATCCTACTCCATTTTCCTTCACTTTTGTCTTTGGAAAATTTTCCCGAAATTCCCACCGGCCGACGAGTTGGGACACGTGGCAAGCCCCGATTGGACGCAGCCTATCTTTCCTAAATTCTCCGTGGGTCACTTTGATAATTTTGACCTGGACATGTGTCAAAACCCCATTGGATGTGGGTTTGACCCTTCAAAATTTCCTTGCAGGATTTTCTCAAATTTTTGGCACAACCTGGACACGTGGCGAGATTCTATTGGCTCGCATCCTGGGGGTGGGTTTTTGCCTTTTAAATTTCCTTTGTTTTTCTCTTTGGAAAATTTTCCAAATTCTCCCCACCCTCCGCCTTTCCAGGTGCCATGGCGATTTCATTGGTCACGGGCTCTCCACAAGCATTTTAACTTTTGCGCAAACACTTTGGGAAAAATCCCAATTTCCTCCCGTGCTCGCAGGTCCGACCCCGGGGACACGTGGCGAGACATGATTGGTTGGCGGGCGCAGCGGGCCAAAACTCCCCCTTTGAAATTTAGTGAAGCACTTTGCCAAAAATCCAACTTCTCCTCCGCCTTCCGCCATTCCGGCTCCATAGGACACGTGGCACATTTTTATTGGCCGCGGGCTTTCCTCTCAAAATTTCCATGCGCCAACACTTAGCCAAATTTTTTCAAATTTCTCCCCTGGACACGTGGCGTTACTCTGATTCGTCGGTGGGCCTGTGGGGAAAATATTTCCTTTTGAAATTTCACCAAATCACTTGGTAAAAAACACAAGTCCTCCTCCGACCCCCGCCACTTCCTTGGACACGTGGTGGCATCTCATTGGCTGCGGGCCTTGAAGGGGAAAATTTCCCACAAAAACTCCACCGAGCCATAACTTTAAAAATACATGGAGTTAGGAGGAAAACTTTACCTTTCTGGAAAGATGAGAGAGAGCTTTATCTAATGGTGTCATTTCTAGAAATTTTTGAGCAACGAAAATAAAAAAAATATGACACAAGAGAGGGAAGGATGAAAGGAGGCACAAGAGAGGGAAGGATGAAAGGAGTTAGCCGGGAGAAAATGAGCAAGTGGGCACATTTTAGATAACAAAGATCCTCGAGTCCTCAGAGGGATACTTCATAGCCTTTTCAAGATATGCATACCCCTAGGAGATTATTAAGCTAAATTAATTTGGACTTTAAAAGATAGATTTCAGCAACCCTACCCAAACTCTAATCCAACTCTCCCTAAATTATTTTCCAAATCAGGTCCCGTTAACCCTTGCGAACTTCCTTAACTTAAGATTGCTTTCAATGTTCCTTAACTTTGGCTTATGCAACTACCACGAAGAAAGGACAACAACTTCTTAAGTTCCATTTAGGGTGACTAAACTATTCAAGAAAGTGTAACCACAGAGGTTGAATAACTCATAGAGACTTTATTAAATGAAGTCTAATGAGTATATATCATATCTTCCTTCTTGTTTACTTTTTCATAAGTGAGGAAGAGTCTTCCTCTTCATAGTTAAGTTATTAGGACTTACACACCCTTTATATCCTTTATAAAATTCTATAGAGTTCATTGTAAGTTCATCACACGTTACCTTAATAATATGAATTGTTTAGATAAGAACATTGATTATCTGCAACTTATTTAGTTGCTTCACGTTTAGGGAAAATACTCTAATTCCCTTTTTCCTACTTATCCAAGAACACTCATTGAAACATATAAATAACATGAAGAACATCAACATAATAGGATTCCATTTCTTTTGCAAAAGTACAAGATAATTTACATAATCCATGCAAGTAAATTATCATTCTACATTTCCTTTTCAAAACTTATACATTTATAACTTATGCATTTCAGACATACTGCATGACAGCAACCTTCATTCAAAAGAGAATAACTTTTCTTTTTCAATAAAACTTAAGAACAGATCAGAATTCTTCACAAGAATCAACTTAGATCAGCCAATGCATCATATAAGTTTTGCCTTCTTTTATCACTTATGAAGTCCATCTGTAAAAATTTCTAGCACAGGTTAGTTCAATGAACTGAGCATGATAAGCACTAAGCCTTAAAACGAAGTGCATTCCACTAATTGTTCCAATAAAAACAACCCTGCTTTAATGAACAACAAGTAATTCATACTCCCTAAGCATAAGTAACATCAATAAAAAGAAGAGCAATACTAAATAGGTTTAACAAAAAGAAGAACAAAATATGATCTATAATACCTGTCATATAAATTAAAGTATAATTGATCCCATCAATTATCTTTACCAAACAACAAAACATAACATATCATTGTTTCCAATCTTACCAATTATAATACAACTCATATCTTTACTATAAAATATAGAAGTGTTTACAACATATTCCCTCTTGGATGTTTCATCTAACTTTCAAGTAAGGAAGAAAAGAAAGCATTCCATTTTCCAAAGTACATAATCATCAGCAAAGCTGAAACAGTGTATATCATGATTTAAACTATTCCTTTAAATTTCCTCTACATTAAAATTCAACATTTTAAGGTATTCGTAAAAACTGATCATATGGAAGAAACCTAAGAAGAAGTGATGGATTAACAGTCAACAACAAGTTACCATTTCTTTTTCCAACCTAACTTCAATCTCATTCTACTTCATTTCAGTCAAATGAAAAGTATACAAGACTAATAAACACTAATTTCCTTTTCCAATAAGAATAAATTCAGGAGGTTCCAACCAACGAACTTAACCCAACTGTATTAGAAAAGGAGACCTAACAGAATATGATCCCAATTTAATCATTTCTTTACAACTTAATTAAATAGTTTTACCTCCTCTCATGCATACAGTTTAAGCTCTTGCAATAGTTCCAAAGAAAGAGAACAAGATCAACTTAAAAGAAAAAGAAAACTAAAAGCTACAATTACGAGTGATTGCTAACACTCGAGACTTCCAAATAGTTTAGGCAAAGTGGAACCATCTCAACGGTATGCCAACACATCAGTACAAGAACTATAGATTGGGTTTCCAACAAAAGACAAGATCAAACATCAAAAATAATACGTACAATCCAAGACTCAATAACAATTCTGAGCATAATGCAAAGCATAAACGCCATCGAAGGATCAAGATCATTCAAATACTTGTCACCAAGTTCGGGTAACAATATTTTCCTCAATGGTTTATAAAATAATCAAAGATTATAATATCTGAATGAACACATCATTGAGGTTACCTTTGTGATTACAAACACCAAGTAACAAAATGATCAGACAAGGATGTATCACAATATCACAATCATAAATCCCTAAATACACCAAAGCATCGTAAATCTAGATCGAGTAAGAAGAAACTTCTTATAAAACTATTCATTCTATGAACAACTAGCTTCCATTTTTAGTTAATATCCTTTCAATCCCAGTTTCCCATATTGAATGTAAGATACTGAATAGAGTTCAGACCAAACAACTACAAAACATGAAAGTTGGGTTCATAATGAACCTATAGTAATAGTTAAATATTCATAAGGAAATAGTTCACAAGCACCATGCCTTAAGCGGCTTCAAACAATAGTATAATTTATCTAAGATAACTACAAAGGTTCAAGTGCATGCAAGTTCCAAAACAATCAAGTTTCTACAGGATGAAATACAAAAACTAGCCATATACGGTTTTTCCAGTGCATGCAAGTTTCAATAACAGTCAATGTTTTTGCAAGGTGAGATACAGAAACCAAACCATATACTGGCTTATCCATGGTCCATTTAACTATGGAATAAATGCAAATATCATAGAACTGAAAATCTCTGCTACTGATCTCTCTATCAAAACAAGTTTCCAACTGAAGCTCAAATTTGAAAACAAGATTAATAAAATTGGATTTCCTTACTAGCTCAAGTTCACAAAACACAACAAGTTTGTGAATACTAAATCAACAGACACAGGAAGATCTCAGTAACAACTATAGGCCATAAAATAAGTCAAAACCAACCACAATTTCCAACAACCAAAGAAGCTAAATAGAGTCACCAACCTTGTTCTTGCATGCATAATTCATTTGTGCAACATAAGTTTTCAACAGAACCACATTTATATCAGATTCAAAACCCCGAAAACAAGTTTTACAAAACCCATCAAATTATTAACCAGATAAGCATGAAATGCACAAACTCATCAGAGAAAAGTTGTTTTAATGAAAACACTTAGAGGAAAGCAAGAGATTTTAATAGTTAGGGCCTATCATGCCTGATAGTGTTGTTGTAAAATCGAAGAAGACCTCTAGCCGAACTCATTTCTTCTCCTCTTCCCCATGAAAGATCAAACAACCAGATACTTCTTCCACAATTCTTCTTATACATTCCATGAAATGAAAATAGATTTGAAACCTCCAAAATAGCCATGCAAGTGTAGTTTAAACTGCTGGTTTGAAAAACCAGAGTGCATGTAGAAAGAAAATCGGAGAGCATGCACAATGAAACAACCCAACAAAAATCCACTGGCATGCCTACCAAAGTGGCTCGGGCTCAAAAACCAAAAAAATTAATCTCATTAATTCCAAATCTCCTGCTCAATCCTCCTTGCCACCAGCGATTGCCAAGTCAAATTTAACAAACATTTCAAATTTTAGTGATACTGCCACCTAGGCCTCCACCAACCCAACTAGCCCCTGCCAAAGTTGGCAGTACCACAAGTCCTTTCATCCTTATCAACAACATTAATGCCTTAGGAACCATCACCCAATACTTGCGACCCCTTAGGTTCCCTTTCATGCCAATAACTTAGGATAGATTAATGGCTTAGGTTAGATCTTAGGTAGATTAAAGTTTATACCTTAGGATATAACACTAACCACTAACCCCTAACATAGGTAAGTAATCAAAATACAATAGCTTTAGGAACTAGGTTAGATCACCAAATAACCCTGTAGTATTAGGTTAATTAGAAACCCTTCCATCTCCTTAGTACCAAGTTTAGGTTAAATTCATAATTATATCAAGTAACATAGCTTAGGTAGGTATCATAGCTTAGATAAGAAATATATATATATGCAAGTACTTTCACCTAGCTTAGGATCCGTAGGTTAGTCCTCAATATGATCTTGGATATCTCTTACACTGTGAGCAAGCTGCATTCCCATTTTATCAGCAATGACCTATCATGGCTGATTTCCAATGACCCACGAAAAGTAATACATTGAATGGAAGTGCATTCACACTAAAGTCAAAGAACTTGTAACAAAAATTTCAATCCGAGTGTGTAGCTTAACTCATGGAATGTTGATTTTACCATTAATTCAACAAAGCTGGTTTTAAGACATTCCTTGGATCACTGAAATTGATCCAAGGATGAGCTGGATAAAAAGACAAGTTTACACTTTTAAACCAGATTGTAAATCACCTACCAGAAGTGAAAAATGGATTCAGAGAAGTCATTCTAGTTCAGTCAAAGGATCATAAGAGCAGAAAAGACTTATCCATGTCAAACATGATTTCCAATAATCAGAAGAACATATCCATATAAGGAAAATCACATACCAACACTTAAATGCAAAGGAGGAAAATAACAACAGTCAAGGGTGTTACATGCTTCCCTCCTAAAATAATCATCGTCCCGATGATTAACACTTGTAATAATTTACATCAAAGGACAATCAATTCATTCACTTCTCTTATCTTAAGTCAAATATTTCAAAACCTTATAGTTCCATAAATCAATATTAAATAATTTTTTATTTAAATCAAGTAAATATCTAGCGTAAACCGGCTTACTTAATGTCATAAAGGATAAATTCATAAAAATTTATCAGTACATGATTCAATTTCATTCAAATAGATATGGAAAATTAGTTTTCATATCCTCTAGATTTTCCCAAGTTACACTCTCCTTGTTAAACTGGTCCCATTGGACCTTACATTGACTTATTTCTCTATTTATTAAATGAAACTGGTGAGTTTCCAGCACTCAAATGGGATTAACCACGATTATTCCGGGTCTTAGACTTGCAAGGAATTCCAATTTAACACATGTGATAAATCTGAAACGTATTTCTTAAGCAAAGAAATATGGAAAACATCATGCATTTGTGATAAAGTAGGTGGTAGTGCTAAATGATAAGCTACATGGTTGATTACTTCAACTATTTCAAAAGGTCCCACGTAACGAGGTGATAACTTGGTAGCCTTGCCAAAAGTTATGGAACTCTTTTTCGGTTTAACCCGAAGAAAAACTTTTTCTCCAAGTTCAAATTTCTTGTCAACCCACTTTAAGTCAACATAACTCTTTTTCCTATCTGCTACTTCTTTCAAGCATTCACAAATCATTTTAACTTGTTGTTCCATTTCTATAAGGATTTCAAGTCCAATTACCTCTCTATCCTCAATGTTATCCCAACTAATAGGGGTTCTACATTTCCTTTCATAAAGCACCTCAAAAGGTGCCATCTTAAGAGAAGCATGATATGTATTATTGTATGCAAATTCAACTAATGGAAGGTACTCCTCCCACTTATACTACTGATCCATACAATACATCCGTAACATATCCTCCAAAACCTGATTTACTCTTTCAGTCTGTCCATCCATTTTCGGATGATACGCAGAACTAAAATTCAATTTAGTACCAAGAGCTGCATTAAGTGTTTTCCAAAACCTTGACGTCATTCTATGGTCTCTATCAGATATGATTAATTTAGGTACTCCATGTAATCTAAAAATTTCATGTACAAATATTTTAGCCAAAACAGGAGAATCATCCTTTAAATTTCCAGCAATAAAATGAGCTACTTTCGGTAGTTTGTCAACTACTACCAAAATAACATCATGTTTATTTCTTGACATAGGCACTCCTTGTACAAAATCCATGCTTATTACCATCCATTTTTACTATGGTATGCTATGAGGATATAATAAACTATTTGGATGTATATGTTCCACTTTTACTAATTGACATTCCAAACAATGAGTCACAAAATCTATAACATCCTTTTTCATTCCTTTCCGAAATATTGTTGTTTAATATCGTAAGCATTTTTGTAATGCCAGGGTGTTTAGAAAAAGGTGAATTGTGAAACTCGTCAACAATTTCTTTCTCAAATCATTAGGTAAGGTTATGTATACTTTGTTTTCATATCGTAAGGTTCCCTCATTATCAAAGTGGAAACCTTTATACTTTTCATCCTTCGGATCTGCATCAAGCGCTATTTTTACTTTGAAAGTAAGAGTCGATTCCATAACACTTTTTACTTTATCCTTAAACTAAGTTCTTAGTATTATACGAGTAGAAATGTGCTTCCTATGAATTAGAGTGTTAGCCACTCTATTCTCTTTTCCGTTAATGTAACTTATGTCAAAATCATACTAAGACAAAAAAATCTAACCACCTTTTTGTCTTGCATTGATTTGGTGAGTAAAAATGTACTTCATTCCAAGATGATCAATTTTCAACTCAAATGGTTTACCAAGCAGATAATGCCTCCAAACTTGAAGTGTATGAACTATGGAAGCAAGCTCTAAATCAGGTGGAGCATAATTCAACTCATGTAACTTAAGTTTTCTACTTTCGTAAGCTATGACATGATCATTTTGTAACAAAATACCTCCAAGACCCTCCCCAGATGCATCTGTTATAACCGTGAAGTCTCCATTAGGATCAGGTATAGCTAAAATAGGTGTTGAAGTCAACTAAATTTTCAAATTTTTAAAAGTAGATTCACATTTATCATCCCAGACAAATTTCTTATCCTTTTTCTGCAATGAAGTTATTGGTACAACCACCTTAGAAAAATCCTTAACAAAATTTCTATAATAACCTGCAAGGCCCATGAAGCTTCTAACTTCATGTACATTCTTTGGTGCAGGCCACTCGATTATAGCTACAATTTTAGAAGGATCTACAACAATCCCATCTTTACTTATAACATGACCCAAATAGTGAACTTCAGTGTCATAGAAAGAACATTTGGACAACTTACCATATAACTATCTCTTTCTCAAAATTTCCAAAACTATTTTCAAGTGTTCATGATGCTCCTCCACACTTTTAGAATATATGAGAATGTCGTCCAAGAATACAAGCACAAACTTGTCCAAGTATTCTTGAAAGATATTATTCATTAAGTTCATAAAAGTTATAGGTGCATTCGTTAATCCAAAGGGTAAAACCATGAATTCATAATGTCCATACCTTGTCTAAAGATCCCGTTTTATGAATGTCCTCATCCTTAATTCGTAATTGATGATATCTAGACCAAAGGTCTATCTTAGAATATACCGATGCTCCATGCATCTGATCAAATAGATCATCAATTCTAGGAAGTGGGTATCTATTCTTGATTGTTGCTTTGTTTAACATCCTATAATCAATGCACAATCTAAGTGTCCCATCCTTCTTTTTCACAAAGATCACGGGTGCTCCCCAAGGTGAAACACTTGGTCTAATCAAACCCTTAGACAAAATTTCTTGTAACTAAGCCTTAAGCTCTACTAACTCTATGTGGTAGTCATTCGATAAGGTGCTTTAGAAATAGGTTCAATACCTAGCTTGATTTCAATTGTGAAGTCAAACTCCCTTTTGGGTGGTAATCTCGGTAATTCTTCCAAAAACATGTCACCGTAGTTCTATAACAGTGGATAACGTTCCATGAAATCACTATTTTCTTCCATAGATTCAGAAATTTTTACTGCATATAAGGTACAACCCTTATTTTTGGCCTTTTTAAGTTGCACATAGCTGACAATTTCCTAACAAAATTTCTCATTTTACACCCTAAATCTCTGTTGTTTTCTGCAGATCATCTAAACAACTAATATGTTTTTCAAAACAATCTACCTTTACTTTATGCTCTGCTAACCAATTTACACCTATGACTATATCATAAGATCCCAAAGGTGCTACATAGAGATCAACTTATGTGGAAAAGCTAGGTAAGTCAAGGACTGCTCCGAAAAGACACATACTAATTGTATGAACAAAATTATTACCATAATGTACAATCCATGATTTATCCATTTTTCTAGCTTTTCTTTTAAGTTTTGAAGCAAGTTTACTAGAAATAAAACATTCAGTAGCTCCCGTATCAAAAAGAATAGTTACAGGTATGCCGAATAACTTACCAGGAACTTCAATAGGTGTAACTTTCTTTTCAACTTACTTGTCAGCTACTGCAACATGTATCTTGTGCTACTGATTACGATCATCCTTCTTCAAAGGACATTGATTTGCATAATGATATTTTCCATAGTTATAATAGCCTCCTGCCGATTATGATTTGTTTAAAGTTTGGAATTATTTCCAGCCTTATAGTTATCATTCGACCTCCATAGGGTTTTTGCCCGTTATTATTATTCTTGGAAAAATTGTTTCGTGTATTACCAATAGTCTTATTCATTGTTGTTTTCTTATTAATATCGGTTGGAAACTTACTTTTATTACCAAAATTTTTCCATGGTCCTTTCTTAAGTGCAAGAGAAGCTGAAGAAGAGTTTGGAACTTTCTTCCGTACTTCTTCCTTGTGAGCAGAAATAACCTTTAATTTATGTTCCTACCTTATGGATTTTTCAACAACCCCTTCCATAGTGGTTAGGCTGTGAACATCAACCTCTCCCCCAATAATGGGATTCAACCCCATGATGAATTTCCATATCCTGAACTTCTCATCAGTTTGATACTGAGGTACATACTTGAGTAGTTTCGTAAACTGCGTTCCCAATACTCAATTACAGTTAACTTCCCTTGAGCTAAGTTCTGAAATTTAGTCATTTTCTGATCATAATAAAGTAATGGCAGCCATCGTTTCCTAAAATAACCTTTAAACTGATCCCAAGTGATGTTAGTTTCATCAATGTTTAGCTCATCCTTCCAACTATCCCACCATGAAGATGCTTCATGGGAAAACGATATGCTCCCAAATAGCTTTGGTCTCTTCGAGAAGTTCATTATTGCAAAGTACTTCTCCATCTTGCTGATCCAATTATCAGCTCTATCACCTAATGTGGTGCCATCAAACTTAGGTGGAATTATCCTTTTATATCATTAGTGAGTTCAAGCACCCAACCTAGCCTTTTTATTTTCTCGTCGTGGTCAGCACATTAACATTGTTATTATCAACACCCATATTGGATTTGTCCTCGAGGTGGTTGATTGTTATTTCCAGCTTCTTCTTTCTCCTCATTACCCATCACTTGTTTCTCAAGCACGATCTTTTCAAACTCTTGTGTCCAACGGGGGCAGCAAGGATCTCATCAAGTTTTTGGACTATTGTTGCTCCTTCCTTAAGTGGACCATTGTTCGCAATGTTTCCTCTTGTCCTAACCATTTTTGTTGCAAGAAAATTCAAGTTTTTATCATATTACTGGACACATTAGGTCTAAGATTTGTAACCTTCAGCTCGATACCAATTTTTAATATTCCTATTTTAAGACTTTAGAAACCAAGATTTTTTTTTTGAGTAATGTTCCTATTCTAAATACGTAATTTAGAACACACATTCCAAACCAACCATTCTTATAATAGATAACCATATGCATAACTTGTAATGACTCATAAACTACCGATCTATTCATGTTTAACACTAAGTATCGAATACTTTTCGTATACTCACGTATACTAGGTTCTCTTACCCCGATCTAGGTATTGAGTGATCTGTCTAAGGAACCTAACTGAATAGTTGTTACCAATATTCATCTGCATCTTGATCCTTAGACTAGGTGACATAGGACAACACAATCAACAGATTTTGATACTTTGGCCAAAGATTTTTAACATATTGTTCATATTACTATTCCTTGATGGCATACTCGCCAATCCGAATATGTCCTTCACCCCACTCTATTGTTATCTAGAATGTCCTTTACTGACTTCCGTCAAGTCCTCTTGTCCAAAGTTTAACCCTAGTTCGATTAATAACATAGGTTATGATAGGAAGGAGCTCACAAAGACTTAGGATAGATTGGCATAATGGGTCAACCTAAGTCAACCCCATGTGCTAAGGAACCCTGAGTCCTAGAGGGCTACTTCATATCGTAACTATGCTACTTCCTAGTTCTGGAGAGAAACTAAGTTCAAGTTCAAAAGTGTGTAGATCTAGACGATCAATGCAAAAGGGTGTTGCCACATGTCAACTATAGTGTTGTATCCTCGAGAAGATCCTAATCTTCTCAAAGTACAGCCATAGTTGGCGTGTGCCAAAGCATCCTACAGAACAACCTCGTCAAGATATACATACCCCTAGGAGATTATTAAGTTAAATTAATTTTGATTTTAAAAGACAGATTTTAAAGCAACCCCCCAAACTCTAATCCAACTCTCCCTAAGTTCTTTTCCAAATCAGGTCCCTTAACCCTTGCAGAACTTCCTTAACTTAAGATTACCTTCAATGTTCATTAACATTGGCTTATCAAGCAACTACCACATGAAGAAAGGACAACAACTTCTTAAGTTCCATTTAGGGTGACTAAACTATTCAAGAAAGTGTAACAACCACAGAGGTTGTAACTCAGTAGACTTTATTAAATGAAGTCTAATGAGTATATATCATATCTTCCTTCTTGTTAGTTTTTCATAAGTGAGGAAGAGTCTTACTCTTCATAGTTAAGTTATTAGGACTTACACACCCTTTATATCCTTTATAAAATTCTATAGAGTTTATTGTAAGTTCATCACACGTTACCTTAATAATATGAATTGTTTAGATAAGAACATTGATTATCTACAACTTATTTAGTTGCTTCATGTTTAGGGAAAATACTCTAATTCCCTTTTTCCTACTTATCCAAGAACACTCATTGAAACATATAAATAACATGAAGAACATCAATAGAATAGGATTCCATTTCTTTTGTAAAAGTACAAGATAATTTACATAATCCATGCAAGTAAATTCTCATTCTACATTTCCTTTTCAAAACTTATACATTTACAACTTATGCATTTTAGACATATTGCATGACAACAACCTTCATTCAAAAGAGAATAACTTTTCTTTTTCAATACAACTTAAGAACATATTAGAATTCTTCACAAGAATCAACTTAGATCAGCCAATGCATCATATAAGTTTTTACCTTCTTTTATCACTTACAAAGTCCATCTGTAAAATTGCTAGCATGGGTCGATTCAATGAACCGAGCATGATAAGCAATAAGCCTTAAAACAAAGTGCATTCCACTAATTGTTCCAAAAAAACCTCTGATTTAATGAACAACAAGTAATTCATACTCCCTAAGCATAAGTAACATCAATAAAAAGAAGAAGAATACTAAACATGTTTAACAAAAAGAAGAACAGAATATGATCTATAATACCTGTCATATAAATTAAAGTATAATTGATCCCATCAATTATCTTTACCAAACAAAAACATAACATATCATTCTTTCCAATCTTACCAATTATAATACAACTCATATCTTTACTATAAGATACAAAAGTGTTTACAACATATTCCCTCTTGGATGTTTCATCTAACTTTCAAGTAAGGAAGAAAATAAAGCATTCCATTTGCCAAAGTACATAATCATCAGCAAGGCTAAAACAGGTGTATATCATGATTTAAATTGTTCCTTTAAAGGTCCTCTACGTTAAAATTCAACATTTTAAGGTATTCTCAAAACAGATCATATGGGAGAAACTCAAGAAGAAGTTGTGGATTAACAGTCAACAACAAGTTACCATTTCTTTTTCCAACCTAACTTCAATCTCATTCTACTTCATTTCAGTCAAATGAAAAATATACAAGACTAATATACATTAATTTCCTTTTACAATAAGAATAAATTGGGAGGTTCCAACCAATGAACTTAACCCAACTATATTAGAAAAGGATACCTAATGAGAATATGATCCCAATTTAATCATTTCTTTATAACTTAATTAAACAGTTTTACCTCCTCTCATGCATACAGTTTAAGCTCTTGCAATAGTTCTAAAGAAAGAGAACAAGATCAACTTAAAAGAAAAAGAAAACTAAAAGCTACAATTCCGAGTGATTTCTAACACTGAGACTTTCCAATAGTTGGAAAAGTGGAACCATCTCAACGGTATGCCAACGCATCACTACAAGAACTATAGATTGGGTTTCAAACAAAATACAAGATCAAACATAAAAATAATACGTATCATGCCCAGACTCAATAACAATTCCGAGCATAATACAAAGCATAAATGTCATCGAAGGATCAAGATCATTCAAATACTTGTCACCAAGTTCAGGTAACAACATTTTCCCTCAATAGTTTATAAAATAATCAAAGATTATAATATCTGAACCAACACATTGTTTAGGTTACCTTTTTTATTACAAACACCAAGTAATGAATGATTGTATAGGGATGTATCACAATATCACCATCACAAATCCCTAAATACACCAAAGATCGTAAATCTAGATTGAGTAAGAATAAAATTCTTATGAAATTGTTCATTCTACAAAAACTAGCTTCCATTTTTAGTTAAGATCCTTTCAAACCTAGTTTCCCATATTGAATGTAAGATACTTAACAGAGTTCAGACCAAACGACTAAAAACATTAAAGTTGGGTTCATAACGAACCTACAATAATAGTTAAATAGTCATACGGAAATAGTTCACAAGCACCATGCCTTAAGCGGCTTCGAACAACAGTATAATTTATCTAAGATAACTACACAGGTTCAAGTGCATGCGAGTTCCAAAGAAATCAAGTTTCCACAGGATGAAATACAAAAACTAGCCATATAAGGTTTTTCCAGTGTATGCAAGTTTCAATAACAGTCAATGTTTTTCATAAGGTGAGATACAGAAACCAAACCATACATTGGCTTATCCATGGTCCATTTAACTATGGAATAAACATAGATATCACAGAACCAAAATCTCTGCTACTGATCTCTCTACCAAAACAAGTTTCCAACTGAAGCTTGAATTTGAAAACAAGATTAATAAGACTGGAGTTCCTTACTAGCTTGAGTTCACAAAACACAACAAGTTTGTGAACACTAAATCAATAGACACAGGAAGATCTCAGTAACAACTATAGGCCATAAAATAATTCAAAACCAACCAAAGAAGCTAAATGATTCACCAACCTTGTTCTTGCATGGATAATTCATTTATGCAACATAAGTTTTCAACAGTAACCACATTTGTATCGATTTGAAACCCCAATTTTATTTTTTACAAAACCCATCAAATTATTAACTAGATAAGCATGAAATGCACAAACTCATCAGAGAAAAGTTGTTTTAATGAAAACACTTAGAGGAAAGCAAGAGATTTTAACAGTTAGGGCCTATCATGCCTAATAGTTTCACTATAAAATACAAGAAGACCTCAAGTTGAACTCATTTCTTCTCCTCTTCCCCACGAAAGATAAAACAACTAGCTACTTCTTCCACAATGCTTCTTATACATTCCATGAAATGAAAATAGATTTGAAACCCCATAATAGCCATGCAGTGTAGTTTAAACTACTAGTTTGAAAAACTAGAGCGCATGTAGAAAGAAAATCGAGAGCAAGCACAATGAAACAACCCAACAAAAATCTTGGCATGCCTACCAAAGCGGCTCGGGCTCAAAAACCAAAAACAATTAATCTCATTAATTCCAAATATCGTGCTCAATCCTCCTTGCCACCGCCTGCCAAGTCTAGCGATTGCCAAGTCAAATTTAACAAACATTTCAAATTTTAGTGATACTGCCACCTAGGCCTCCGCCAACCCAACTAGCCCCTACCAAAGTTGGCAGTACCGCAAGTCCTTTCATCCTTATCAACAACATTAATGCCTTAGGAACCGTCGCCCAATACTTGTGACCCCTTAGGTTCCCTTCATGTCAATAACTTAGGATAGATTAATGGCTTAGGTTAGATCTTAGGTAGATTAAATTTTATACCTTAGGATATAACACTAACCACTAACCCCTAACATAGGTAAGTAATCAAAATACAATAGCTTTAGGAACTAGGTTAGATCACCAAATAACCCTGTAGTATTAGGTTCTAGTTTTATTACCTAGCAACCCTTCCATCTCCTTAGTACCAAGTTTAGGTTAGAGTTAGAATTATATCAAGTAACATAGCTTAGGTAGGAAGTACTTTCACCTAGCTTAGGATCTGTAGGTTAGTCCTCAATAGGATCCTGGATATCTCTTATGCCGTGAACAAGTTGCATTCCGGTTTTATCAGCAATGACTTGTCATGGCTGATTTCCAATGACCCATGCAAAGCAATACACTTAATGGAATTGCGTTCACACCGAATTCAAAGAACTTGTAACAACAAAGTTCAGTCCAACATGTAGCTTAACTCATGGAATGTTGATTTTACCATTCATTCAATAGAGTAGTTTTAAGACATTCCTTGGATCACTAAAATTGATCCAAGGATGAGTTGGATAAAAAGACAAGTTTACACTTTTAAACCAGATTGTAAATCACCTTCCAAAAGTGAAAAATGGATTCAAAGAAGTCATTCCAGTTTAGTCAAAGGATCTTAAGAGCAGAAAATACTTATCCATATCAAGCATGATTTCCAATAATCAGAAGAACATATCCATATAAGGAAAATCACATATCAACACTTGAATGCAAAGGAGGGAAATTAAAAAGTCAAGGGTGTTACATGAGGCAACAAGTTAGAAATGAGAAATGGGTCCCGGCATAAATCCCGATGAGGGACCCATGCACAACAAAGAGATCCCAAGTAGTGAAGGAAAACCCAGTGGGAAAAACATACACCACAAGAGAACAAACACTCTCTAATTTAAGAAGGATGCCAAATATGGGTCCCGCCATAAACAAGCCTAAAAAGGTACCCATGTACAAAAGGGAAATCTCTTGGAAAGATGAAGAAGAGAGAAGAAGAGGGAGACGAGAGGGATGTAGAAGATTCCATGGATGGATATGAATTCTGCAACTCTAAGAAGTCTCCCAGAAGAATGTCGATGAAGATATCCTCTACCTATAGAATGAAGAAGAGCCATCCACACCAAACTATGTGCCTACCCTTAGGAAGGACAAAAATGATGTGTTGGAAATCCACCCACTCAATCAACGAAACTAAAGGCAACGTCATAAAGAGCTCGAGTCTGGTCCACAAAAGTGTGACATAGGTCTAGCAAGGGAGTGCCAAGGAACCGAAGATAATTCCACATGTGTAGAACTGAGAGTGAAGAAGGGGAACACCTATAGAAAGGATGTCCAATTGATGTGAAGGCAACAAAAATTCCCCACAATAGGAAATGAATCCACAAGCAAGGGTGGATCAATGAATGTCTCCATAAAAGTGGAAGTGGTAATAGTCCGTAAGGGGAACTCCCAACAACGGATATGATGAAATCCTCTAAAATACATGTAGATGGATGAGGAACCCGTAGTACATCACAATTTTACTCTACGAAAATATGACTAAGGTCAGTGCGGATACTCATCCCAATGAGGGGGCTCAAAAATAGAAGAGTGATGTGAGATAGGTATGAGTTGTCTAATGAAGGTAGAGGATTGAAAGGTGACTCACACACCGAAGGTGGAAAAATATGCAGTGTGATGAATATATGAGACTATATAGGAGACTTCTTAGTGTTTGATGAGATGTGGGATGTGTCAACACTCTTTGGAATAGTGAGAGGAGGGGAAGAGTCCTCGTAGTAATCTCGACATTAGAATTGGGCAAGCACAATCCTCATCATGAGAAGTAGAACCAATCGATCCTATGTTAGTGGAACTATCATCACATAAAGACATAGAGGAGAAAACTGAATCAACAAAGAAACAACAATGACAACAAGATGCGAATGGTCTCCATAGAGGGACTAAAGAATGCTCTAGACACTATGGGGTGGATCTCGAGTCTACCATGTGAAATCGAGATATGGGCAGATATGCATCATCAAGTGACCAAAACAATGGTCGCAAGTGTTGAGAAAGTCCTCCAAATGATGATGATGATGGGTGCAGGAACTTTCCCAAGTAAGAAGGGTGAAAGATCCTCGTATGCGCGAAGTAGTGTTCCATGGAAGCATGTCATGTTAAATAGTTCTCTCTCCTAGTAAAAAGTGTCAAAGGTTGTAAGGTGATCCTATGAAGATCAAATATAGAATGATCATCCTCCATGATTCAGAATGAAAAGTGCAAGATGCACAAATACAAGATGTCACCTCACCGATAATTCATTTGCAAGTGTAGTACAAAACCTAAGAGTACTAGTGACCCCCAAAATGCAACACTTTATAAAGTAGTTTTTTTACAAAATTGATAATTTCATCTCGTAGTGTGTGAAAAATCATGCAACTTTGACTAAAGAAGCACTCAAAAATAATCAATGAGTCAAAAGTTATAGCAAGAAAATGATTCCCGCAACTAATGGAAAATGCCAATAAGCTTTGCAAACTAATTTAAAAAGTGCCTAAAATGGGTGCAAAGGGTGTCGTGTAGGTACTCATTGGAAATGACATCAAATTTTAGGTAGGAATGTTTTTTATTGAGAGGGGAGATTAGCCTCCTGTCAACCCCGGACCTCTCCTCTGTCTTTGACACATGAATAAAGGACATTAAATACAAGCAAAATAAGTACCAAAAATATTACAATGCCAAACATGAATGTTTTTATCCTTACAACATCAAAAACCATATTACTTTAACCTCCAAACAATTCTAAAAGGGATGGGAGGTGCTAAGACTAAGTTGTTTGAGTTCCAATGCACTTTGAGTTAGAAGCAACCGAGTTGAGAGTTAATAGGCCCGAGCTAGAGAGAGGTAGATGCAATGTATAGAGTTGATGCCATGTGGATCTGTAGAGGAGTGCCAGGGGTAGAAAATAAAAGAGTAATGGATGGATCTCTAATGGTTGGAGAAATGGTCGACACAAGATTCTCGTTGCAACATTATTTCCTCGGGTAAAAGATGAAAAACACATGAAACAATCACCCAAGAATTCCATGGAGCTGGGCACTAGTAATGGCTGGCCAAGATAGTGAGCAGGGGTGCAATGGGAATGATGTAAGGTTGAGGATGTGCTAGGATGCTGGAATGGATGCATGCATAGAAATTTGAGTAACAAGAGCCTACAAAAAAAGCACTACATAGTCCAAAAAACCAAGGTAGAAATGGCTACCAAAAAAACATGTCCCGATCTGTGACACAACAAATAGGATTTGAGCCAAAAAAAGCCAACAATAAAGTGGGAATCAAATTCAAACCATTACTAACTGATCCCGTGGTCATGGATCAAGGAACAATGTAAAATCCTGAAAATCCAATGTCAACACGTCCACGCAAGAGCATAATTTGATTTATCGATCCAAAACAATGCAACAACCAACCAATGCATTAAATACCGAGCATGCACAATAAAACCCACGTGATCTGAGATAGAAGAGAAGGAATGGCAAGGTGAACAAGATGGAGAAGCTGGTCACGAGTTTAAGGGCAGCAGTAGGATTTGAGCAAAAGAGTTGAAATCCAATACACAAGTATGAAGATCCAAGACAAAGCAAATGGCCAACCCATCACGATAAAATCGAGCGGATGAATATTGGATGCAAACGTAATAAAACAACATGGTGATTTGTCAAGGAGTGTAGAGACTAGTGTAGAGGGTGAGCTGGGGTCAAGTTGGGCCCAAATCCAACTCTCAAAACCTCAAAATAAAACACTGAAACTCATATATAATCCCTCAAATAACACCCAAAACTGTAAATCACCTCTGAAGACCGTGCAAAATCTCGAAAACCACGAACACCCCAAAAACAACCACAATCATACGTACATCTATACAAGAGGTATGAAACCCGAATTAGTGTAACTAGAGCACAATAAATAGAATAACCATAACGACACACATATAAGAATCTGAATATCATGATTGAATCCTGAAAATATGCACAAAAATACCGAAGAGTGCACAGATCCACAAGATCTGATCTGATACCATGAAACAAGGTTCGAAACCTGAAAGATGAGGATCACTAGGGACGATGTACACATCAATGGATGCGTGAATGACAACGCAAAGATATCTCAGAAGGAGCGAGCATCAACTGAATGTGCATGAAAGGATTTGAAACATAGGCAAAACCTTGTTACAACAGAAAACTCTCTCTCTCTCTCTATCTCATAGATCAAAAGGAGTGTACATATAGGAGGTATTGAGTAACCCCAGTGCTTGTAATCATGACAACATGAGTGGATAAGGGGAGTTACATTCTCAAGAATTGAATTGTAATTTCCAATGACACATATGACGCACTAACGCATAAGATAATCTCATAATGACCATTAAATGACACATGGACCTACGAACTCACTTAATGAGATGACTCACCTAATGACTCACCTAAGAAGTATCTTAGAAGAATGTCAATGTCGAGATCCTCTACCTTTGGATGAAGAAGAGACATCAGACTGAACGTGCCTACCCTTAGGAAGGAAAAAAAATGACGTGTGAATCCTTACCCTGAAGGAAGACAACATCATGAATAATTCTGAGTAAAAAGTGTGACATAGGTCAGTGGAGAAACCTTGCCACGTGTGTAGAAATATTAGAGTGAAGAAGGGGAAATCAAGACAACAATCATGAAGGCAACAAAACATCCCCAATAATAGAAAATGGATCCATGAAAGTGTGACACCAAATTTGGTCTAGCAATGGAGCAGCCTCATCACCTAAACCTTACACAACCAAAGATAATGAACCAACCTCATAATGACTTGACCAAGCCCACAACTAATCCCTGGGAGAAAAGGAGGGAAAGTTGGCTATTTTACTAAAAATAGCCCACTTTGACTTAACCGACATCGGTTCCTACTCGACCGACCGCCGTTACGTAACCGCCATCGGTTCCTCGTAAATGACCTCCCCAACCAAAAACAAGGGTGGATTTTCATTGATCCGAATCGAAGTCATGAAGAATCGTGGATTTCACTTGGCCGAGGTAGACAAGTGAAGAAAAGAGAGGAGTTTGCAGAGAAGGACATCAAGCCCAAGATCGCAATCGAGTAACCAGAGCCCAAGCTGACACTCATCCAAGCATTGGAGAGAGAAGATAGCTCATCTTGGATTGTCAGATCATCCTACCTGAACCCTGCCTTCATCATCACAGTCCTTGAACCTGCATCTTCATCAGGAACTAGTAAGTACTGTCTTGTACGTTCTTTTAATAATATTTCTTGACTTTCAATCACAAGAATTACAAGTCTACTCCTGGATCCACTACCCAAGTAACACTCTCCATCTAACTTTCATTCCTCTACCCCTACATTGCCCCAAGAACAGCCCCCATACTCTCTGAGTCTTCTCCATCACCTCATTACCTATCCCCAATCATTTACCAGCCTTATAAACACCATAGCTATCATATAGCCATCTTATAGCCAACCTTCACCAAAGCCCCTAAATCACTGCCCCTACCGATATCGGTTATCAGCAACCAGACGGGACGTGATAGTGACCGGCATCGGTCACTGTGATTCAAAACCAAGACCAGCCTTTTCTCTATTATTCTAACAAGGTAAATAAATTGTAATTGGACAATAGCTTATTTGTTAGAATTTGTGTTAATTCATATTAGCAGGGGAACTGACCACCTTCGAAAGGAAGTCTCATATTTCCTGGGCCCAAGGCAGTTCCCTCACTTATTATCTAATTAGAATCTGGTGGTCTTGTATTCTTATTTGCAGGTAGTCCTTCCCAGACAAAAAGGAGTTCTTCGCAATCGATCTGATCTCTCTCTACGGTACGCGCACACCCTCTCAACATTCAACAGGTATTCCTCCTAGCCCTAACCCTTATCTGTTTCTCAAAGGAATGAAAGGATAGAAGCAACTCTATTCCAGGAACGGAAGCATTTCTGTGTGAAACATTTTGGCACGCCCGGTGGGACCCATTTTGGGTTTCTTTCTTTTGCTTGCTTTCATATAGGGAGCACACTTGCTATTTTCTTCTTCTAAAATATTCACAAGATATTTTGTTATTTTTGGTAAAAGAATTTGTCTTGCTTTCACATCTTTGCATTAGTGAAAGTCATCTTCTTTGCTTCATCGAATATCATTTTCGATTTGGGTTTAAAACACTTGCATCACATTCTTGCTTGTTGTTTTCAATTCTAGTGAACGTAGATTAAGTAACAGGTCATACACGTGGGGGTGATATCCATGGTATTGACAAGAAATTAATCTTACTTTCACTGCACAACACATACCGAATCACATCATAATTAACACAACAGCTCAAAACATCCCCCCTTTTCCGCGGTATTCCTCCGCCCGATTGAGGTAACCTTATAAGCCAAAACAAACTTGACATTTCCCTAAGTCTTTTGTTTAGGATTGACATCATCTTTGCATCTAAGGCATAAGCCCAAATTGATTAAAACTAATCCTAGGTTAGTCTCGTTAATTTGCTTGTGCATCTTGCTTGTTTTTAGTTCTTTTTCTGTCATACACTCAATTTTCGTGATCACTTGTAACAAGCTTGAGTAGGTATACTAAGCACTGTTAACCCCAAATCAGCAACTTCCTATAGATTCTTACACCAGTCCTATTCTACCGACATCGGTTAACCTACCGACGTCGGCTATAGTATAACCGACATCGGTTACCTGACCGATATCGGTATCGTCTTTCACAGTTCCCAAAACCAGAACCCACCAATTCCAACATTTTGTTGCTGCTTCTGTTCCTGATAGATTGCATCCCTGCTGTGTACTTTTGTCCATGGTTGTTATCACTCAGAAACAAGTTGCAGCCATGGTTTCACATGCCTGCTCCGTGCCTTTGCCTGAATCACCCCCTTCACATCCTGTGGGGAATCCTACGGACACCAGCGAGGTTCCCAAAATCCCTGTAGGAGATAAGGAATTTGTGAAATTTTTGGACGCTAATCCTAGCACTGTACAATACTATTTGTCTCATGCCCCTGACCGTACACCCGATGGTCAACTCCTTGTTGGCATGCCTATTAGTATAGCTACTCATTTAGCTCCTTCTCCACCTGATAACTCCGCTTTCGCTTCTCGCATCCTTAGCCCCGCTCTCCCAACTCAGTGGTTTCGGGGTTCATACGGCACAGATTGGCTTTCCTTTGGTTAATCTAGGGCCCAACATATCATTACCACCGACTGCTCCTACCTCATCTTTCTCGCAGACTGCTCCTTTCATAACTTGCTCTCTGCCACCTATCCACACAAGCTTCCCTTCTCAAGCTCCGCCTACCTTTTCATTTCCACACACGTATCCGGTGACTTCAACATCTTATATAGGACATCCCTATTCGGTCACCTCAACATATTCATCCTCAATACCTTATCAACATTCAACCCCACCATTGTCTAATGGTGGCCCTTGGCCCAATCCTCCTCCATTTACGGCAACCGCACCATCATCTCATCCAACTACTGATTTAATCAAACAAATGATGGACAAGATGCAAAACTGAGGCTTCGCTTTCAGAAGCCGTAGCGCCTCGACATACGAGCAAGTTTGTCAGAGCCTATCCACCCTTCTCGTCCCCTTCATTCATATCCTCCTCAATGGGAATTACCAAAATTTACTCGCTTTTAATAAGTAAGGAGGATCCTCAACAACACTTGCGATCATTTAGACATGCCTCGCTATCTCGATTGCTCATGACGATGCCTTACTACTCCGCACCTTTCCCATGTCCTTATCAGACCCGCCTTGAGTGGTACAGTTGCTTTAACCCAAGACTCAATCTTCTCTTTTAACCAATTAGCCCAATCTTTCTTGGATCATTTCTCCATTAACATTGCCAAGAAAGTATCTATCACCGACCTCTATGCCATCCGACAATTTGAAGACGAATCTATCGCAGATTTCGTTGGACGATGGCGGGCCTTATCAACCAACTTACGTATGCCTTGCCTCAGGCCGAACTTATCGAACTCTTTACGTGGGCCTGCGCTAAGCACATTTCTCCTACCCTCCAAATTCAAACTTTCCACACATTCGATGAGGCCTTTACTATGGCTCGAAAACTAGAGATTCGAGCCTTAGAGGAAGAGAAATTGTGGTTGCGCAACAAAAACCCCAATTTCCGAACCCAAGACTCCACCAACAAACCTAACACCACCAATCCTCACACATCGACTGCTTCGAAATCAAAAGGAGTTGTACACGCGGTGATGGTCAAATCCCAACCACCGTCTAATACCCCGCCAAAAACCACCTATAAGTATAAAGCTGAGCCCATCAATTACACTCCCTTGGGAGAAACTTATGGTGTGATATTGGAAAAATTGCTTAAAGCAGGAGCTATTACCTTACCTCCTGTTAAACCTCACTCCGGGTTTGATTCCACCCGCGCTATACCTTCTTGGTACAAAGAAAATGACTTCTGTAACTTCCACCGCGTGAAGGGACATAGTCATGAAAATTGCAAGATGTTGAAAAACATAGTGCAGGAAATGGTTGATGCAGGGGATATAGCCCTCGATAATCCTAACGCCCCTGCTAACCGAAATTTGAAAATTTTCAACAAACCATTCCCAAATCACTCTTCTAACAGTAACATAAACCAAGATATCTTAGCCGAGGAGAGTGTTCATGAAATCCATGCAGTCTTCGACTCCCAACCAAAAGCCTCTATCGAGAAAATTCTGAATCAAGCCCCTTCACTAACGCAGGGACCCGAACCCCCTTCACCACCATCAAGACAAGACGAAATCCTTGCCGTTCCTTTCCCCATAAAGGAATTAACCGCCCAGAGTTCTCTTCTCACAGATGAGCCTTCTTACACCACATCCTTGCAAGACTGTGAGCGGATGTTATCTAACTTATCTATTTCCCAAACATCTCCTTCTACCACTCTTGCTGCACAAGAGGAAGGCTCGCCACTTCTTTTGTCATCCTTAGATGAGAAACCCCTTGAACCGGCATCACCAAATTCTTTAATCATGACGGATCCTCTCAAACATGCCCTCCTACCTATTAGTTCTTCATCGCCTAAATCTTTTCAGTGACCGGTTGACCTCTTAACGCCCATGGATACAGTGCCTCATTTACCCCCTGTATTACACCCACAGTGGACCGGAATCACAACCCACCTTTCTTCCATACAAAAGTTCCTATTCACACGTGAGGATTGTCATCCCTCAGAAGATAGACGAGTCCTATGGGAACGTTTGAGTACACCATATTCTACTCAAATGCAGATGACCGATCCAGACGCCTCTACCATATACCCGAAGTGTTTACAAAAGCTTAAAATGCCTATGTCCTCATCTTCACCCCCCTCATCTCTACCAAATACCTCATCCACCTCTATTGACCTAACCAAACCTTCCCCTACGCTTGGGACCTCACCAATACCCAGCCTAACACACCCACCTAAACGGTTAGATTTATCCAAAAGTAAAGCCGTCCATCCACTTAGGAGACAGACCCAATCTCCTCAAGCCCAACCTATGCCTCTATCACAACTAAAACCATCGCCGTCACACCTACCTTCCATATTGGGACCTCATCCCTCCACCTTGCATCAATATATCATACCTCCTGCATTTTCTTTAAAACGACCTACGCCTTCTGCACCCATACAGAGATCCATGGGTGTATCAACACCGTCACCCCACGTATCCTGTCCACCTATCAACCCTAAACAAACTCCATCATCAAAGGATTTGTTTGTTGTCACTCCTCTTTCTCCGTGGTTGTTTCCTGATACCACATCATCTGGTGGCCTCATCATCTAACCAGCTAAACATAACTTCTACGTCGAAGAAGCCACGTTTAGTTAAATCCAATTATCAAAACCCCTTGGCTAAACCGCCACCCATACAAATCAACCATACCCAGTCATTACCGAAACCTACCCAGTCAATAGCCTCATCTTCCTCTGAATTTGACCCGCTCAAAGGGTCTTACGCCAAAATCCTTGCTATGTTGGTGGAGAATGCGACCATTTCCCTACCCCCACTTAGACCCTATGATCCATCTAAACCTCGACCTATAGGTTATGATGAGTCTAAAATCTGCGCTTACCACCGCACACCAGGACATGATGTAGAGGGATGCAAAGCTTTGAAAGCCATTCTTCGCCAGTCACCTCTCTCAGATAGAAAGGTTAAGAAAGAAAACTTACGAAGGGAGAGACCTTTAGCTTCAATCCCCTCTCCTATACCACCTATCCCCGCCTCACCAAGATCTATCATTATTACAACCCCACCGCAAGACCATGACTTATCCCTACCGTCTTCCTCCTCTCATTTTCACGAGATTAACATGATTAGTGTTGCTACTCGAGGCGTAAAAACAATGGGAAAGCTAAAGAAAGCACACCTGCGGCCTCTCTTTCTCCATCCACCATCCCGATCGCACCACCACCTAAAGTGGTTATTCGTGGACCCCTACCCCCATCTCTAATGGAGTTTCCCACCGAACCATGATCAAACAAGCCTTCACCAATCACCCGTAAAATGACATCGTATGATCTCATTCGACCTCTTAATCTCATCGACAAGCTCTCGTTGAAATCCTTCAAGGGATAGAGGTCTTACCTAACGAAACCTTTGCCCGTTGCCTCCATTTTAACACCCAATCACGTTGCTTCACTCACCAAACAACCTATCTCCCCAACCACTTTGCCTCTCTCGCATACAAGCAAGCCGTCGCCGCTTGGCTCCAAGATGAAATTGTCGACTTTGGTGCAGAAGATCCTGACCCCGCTCTTTTCATCTCAGCTTATGTCCGGGACATTTGGGTGCATCGTGTTATGATTGACGGGGGTGCTAGCCTAAACATCATCTCTTCAAAAGCCTTCCAACAAATGAATATCCCTTCTAGCTGCATGTGTGCCAACCCCATCATGTTGCGGTCATTCAATGATGCTATTACTTCTACCTTAGGCACCGTGATCCTTAACATTCATGTAGGGCCACGTACTTTACCCGAACTCTTCTATGTCCTTGAGGGTGAATTCCAATACAATATGTTGTTAGCCGCCTCGATCCGGCTATGGGATGCGTTCCTCCACCTTACATGATGCATAAAATTTGAGTACGAGGGGAAGTCCTACACCGTAAAAGCTGATCCTCCCCTTCAAAACCTGCAATATGTTATATCACCCTAATGATGTGCTTGTACCAGTCAAGACACCCATTCATCCAACCCAACCATCCACTTCAACCACACCTCAACCATCCACCTCAACCGCACCTACACCTTCAACCAATGAAACCACCATCGCAAATACCACTTCCTTTCCCGCAGACAACATCCCAACCTCAGACCCCTTAGTAGATGTTTTTCAACGCCTTACGCTGGGGGAGTATCACCTATATAATGTTAGCTCTTTCCATACTCCACAGGAGTATGGACAGTTACATGCGCATCCTACCTACGACCGTCGTGTGGGGGAGGTAATCTCCTACGGGCCACCTAATTGCCGCACCAACCTAACGTATGGGGGTGTCGACGCATCCTCCGTTACCCCTGAACCTCCCCTTGGTGTGGTTCCCTTCCAATCTGATTTTCAATACCTGACAAATCATCATTTCGCTCTCACCTTCCTGACTCGCTGTGCTTGGAAAGGTTTTGGTTTTGGTCTTTATGAACAAGGCCGACATACAATCATTCCCGTGACTACACGCAAACACAAAGATCGTAGTGGTCTTGGATTTCCTGAAACACTTACACTGAAGAAACCTCGTGTCAGTTGTATCTGGGAAGATGACGAAGTCACCCCTTCCAAACCATCATCACCCATTTTGCCATCATCACCCACAGAGTCGATAGACCCTGAATCTATCCCTCCTAACTTTTTTTTTTTTCATAAACGCTATCTTCCTGGGTCCTCTCACTTATCAACGCGATAATGAGGACCCATCTTCTCTTCCCCTTCTGTATCCAGACATGATCGAAGAGGATTCACCTTCCATTAATGTTGTTGAGTGCCATGATGACGACTCCATCCTCACTTACCTTGGTGCGGATGACTCTTATATTCAACGCGCCTTACCATCTGAAACTCAAACCATGTTGAATGAGTCGACTATAGAAATCAACATCCACACAGAGGAAGATCCTCACATTGTGAAGATCAGACAATCTCTTAACGCATCAGAACAAGCCACCTTTACTACCTTTCTCCATGCCCGCAACCAAGCTTTCGCTTGGTCCTACGCCGACATGCCAGGAATTGATCCTGACATTGTTGTCCATAACATTACCCTGAAACCCGATTCCAAACCAGTTAAACAAAAACTAAGAAAAATGCATCCACGCATTGCCCTCTTGGTCAAAGAAGAGCTTCAACGACTCCTTTCGTTTCCTTCATCTTGCCTATTGACTATCCTCAATGGATTTCTAACATCGCACTGGCTACTAAAGCGACGGGGACTTTGATATGTACGGATTTTCGAGACCTTAACCTCGCTTGCCCCAAGGATGACTTCCTCCCGAGTATTGATCAACTTGTTGATCTCATCGGGCCATGAGATGCTTTTCTCATGGATGGCTTTTCGGGATACAATCAAATTTTGGTAGCCCCGCCGATCAACATAAAACTACCTTCATAACTCCGTGGGGAACCTTCTGTTATCGTGTCATGCCGTTTGGCCTTAAGAATGCTGGTGCGACCTATCAGCGGGCTATGACTTACATTTTTCATGACATTATGCACACTATCCTTGAGGATTATGTCGATGATCTTTGGCAAATCTAAACATCGCAGTTGAACATCTCGATGTTTTAACCATTATTTTCGATCACTGTTACAATATTGTGTTCATCTTCAACCAAAGAAATGTGTCTTTGGTGTCCTTTCGGGAAAACTTCTTGGTTTTATCATCTCTTTGCATGGCATCGAGGTCGATCCATCTAAAGTCAAAGCTATCCTAGAAATGCCCCCACCTACTAACCTCAAACAATTACGTAGTCGCAAGGTAAACTCCAATCTATCCTGTTTCATCTCCCAACTCTCTGATCGATGTCAACCTTTCCATCACCTCCTTAAAAAGGACATTGCCTTTCAATGGAGCGAAGAGTGCCACCAAGCCTTTCGAGGCTCTCAAAGCCTATCTTGCAGCCACCGTGCTTATCCCACCTCAGGACGATCACCCTTTCTACCTTTACCTTTCTGCCACCGACCATGCTGTAGGAGCCATGCTCGCACATCGTGACTCCGAGCATCGAGAACAAGCCATTTATTACATAAGTCGTACTCTCGTGGATTACGAGACTAGGTATACACATGTAGAAAAGTTGTGCCTAGCCCTTTCTTTCGTGGCCACCAAACTCCGACACTACCTCCTGAATCACAAAACTTTTGTCATCACCAACGCGGACCCCATTCATTATATGTACGCCAAACCACATCTAAACCAACGCATCACCCGATGGCTTATGCTCCTCGCTGACCTCGACCTTGAATTTATACACCAGAAGTCAATCAAAGGACAAACTATCGCAGACCAACTCGGAAGCCCCTTTACCTGGGGAACAATTTACCAATTTTAATTTCCCGATGAACTCATCGCCACTCTTTCACTCAGTGAGGAGTCGTATCCAATGACCCTCTTCTTCGATGGATCCAAATGCCAGCGCGGCGGAGGAGCCGGCGTTGTTCTCATTCCTCTTGACGCTGAGCCTATGCCTCTTTCATTCCGGCTCGATTTCCCCTGCACTAATAATACAGTGGAATACGAGGCCCTTGTTTTGGGTCTCCTGTGTGTGTTACACTTAGTGTGTAAATCTATCAATGTTTTCGTGACTCTCAATTGGTAGTCAATCAAGTTATGGGCATCTACCAATGTAAAAATGAGGAACTTCAAAAGTACAAACATTACGTGGATTCACTTTTGACCTTATTTACTCATTATTCTATCCAAACCATTCCCCGCTCCACTAACAAATTTATGGATACTATGGCTTGCTTAGCCTCGCAAATTCCTACCTCACCAACTGACTCTGACATTTTCATCTTGGTCCAACAACTCTTTGCCCCATCTTACTCAGCCCCGGTTGTTTGTATGATAAATAATGTGTCTGCTAATTCACAGGATACCTGGTATCACCAATTTCATGACTATCTTACAACCTCTGTTCTCCCACCTGACCTTACTAGTAACGGCAAACGCGCTTTTCTTAAAATTGTTTCTCGTTATGTCGTCATGGGGGGACTCCTTTATAAACGTGGCTTTGATGGCATCCTCCTTCGATGTCTAACCGGCGCGGAGGTCACCTATACCATCCAACAAGTCCACGACGGTATTTGTGGTGGACATTTTAGTGGCCTTGCCGTGGCCAAACGAATCCTTCGCCTAGGTTATTATTGGCCTACTCTTAATAACGACTACTACGAATATGTTAAGCATTGTGTTATGTGTCAACAACATGCCAACCTTCAACATACTCCTAGCCATCCGCTACAGGTCGCACGAGATCTTTGGCCTTTCTCACAATGGGGTTTAGACCTTATTGGTGAGATTCACCCACCCTCTTCGCAACGTCACCATTGGATAATCACAGCAACCGAATATTACACTAAATGGGTGGAAGCCATTCCACTCATTTCAACCAAAAAAGAAAAAATCGTAGAATTCATTAACCATCACATTATCTGTCGCATTTTGGTGTTCCTCATCGCCTGATAACAGATAATGGTAAATCTTTCAAAAATAAGTTGTTACAAGACCTTTGTGACAACTTTGGTATCAAACTTAGCTTCTCATCACCTTACTATCCACAAGCCAATGGTCAAGCCGAATCTTCTAATAAAACCCTAACCAAAATCCTCATGAAAGTTGTTAACGATTCTGGAAGCAATTGGCCTGATCACATCCCCTTTGCCCTTTGGGCTTATCGGACTAGCATTCGTACCTCCACTAATGCCACACCATTTTTTTGGTATATGGTACCGAGGCTGTCTTGCCTCTCGAAATACAAATACCCTCCCTAAGAATATCTCTTCAGGATATTCTCACCAATGATGATTTCCGCCAAGAGCGGTTAGCCCAATTAGAGCTTGACGAGCGTCATCTACAGCCTCTTGACCACCTTCAAATCTATCAAAAACGCATCAAGCGTGCTTATGATAATGACTTCATGAGCGTACCTTTAAGGTTGGTGATCTTGTCCTCAAAGAGAATCAACATGTAACCAAACTAGAAAAGAGCAAACGTGGAAAATTTGCTCCTAATTCGATTGGGCCCTACATTATCACTCATACTTACTTACGGATCGTGCACTTATCGCAGCTTCGCTTAATGGTAAACCCGAGCTCGAACCCCTTAATGCCTCGCATATCCGACCATTCTACCGTTGAATTTAGTGTTATATCACTTCTTATCTACCTTGCGCTCGTCCCGAGCTCATTTACCACCTCATACACTTTGTTTCATGCATCTCAAAATAGAATCAAGCTCACGTGGTTTGGTCATCACCTCCTCTTAAAGATGCCTTCCCTTTTTAGTCCGGTCCATGACTTAAAAGTATCAAAATAACATGTTCTCAATTATACACTTATGGGATATTCTTGAGTCAAACTTCCTACAAAACTAGATGCTTCATGCCAAACGGACATCTAGACTCTAAGTTATACATAGATCGCTCCTCGAAGGACAACTATGTGTAAAGCCACATCTCCTATTATAAATAGATCAAGCTCTCCCGAAGGACAGCTATACACAAAAGCCGCATCTCGCTACTATAAATAGATCGCTCTCCTCAAGGACAAAGCTATACAAAAGTCAGCCTTTATCGAATCTTCTCGCATTGATCGCTTCGTGAAGACCTCAAGAACAACAAAATACATATCCCATGTAGACTTCCCGCATCGACGATCGCCTATATCCAAAAAAAAAAAATAAAAAAGATTCAAAAGCACTTTTGAGTCATGGACTTGTCTATCTAGGTTTGGTTCTCTTTGTCAGCATAATTACCTTCTAACAAATTCTCTGCGCCCCAGCTTTATCAGCCACCTCACCTCACCATTTGTCAAAACAACAAAACTCAAGGGACGTGACGTATATCCGATATATTGTGATTATACAACTCTTTTCACCTATCGACTTCTCGCCTATGCAAGGTACCTAGGGATTCAAGCTCATCCTATGTTAATATGTGGTTTGTTTAGCTCTTCTCAACTACGGGACACTTTTGCCTCTTTTGCTCGACTCTAGGATTGT
This sequence comes from Taxus wallichiana var. yunnanensis, assembly GCA_018340775.1. Taxonomy (NCBI): domain Eukaryota; kingdom Viridiplantae; phylum Streptophyta; class Pinopsida; order Cupressales; family Taxaceae; genus Taxus; species Taxus wallichiana. The sequence continues at coordinate 614,337,617 of CM031244.1, forward strand.
GTGTTGACCTTAATCAGGACACGATTCCCTACTACTTGGGTAAGCTAACTTTCGCTTCACCTATACCTTACCAACACCAACAACATTACCCTACCAACATCAAATTTTTACCAACCAACAAATTGCCTAACCACAACCAAATTGCCTGAATTCACCTCTCCCTGGTTCTAAGGGAGAACTACATCGGTCTGAGGCCCCTCTTGCTTTGTGCAATGGGCTATGTAGGCCAACACTTAGGAGACATGGGGTCTCCCAAGGTTAGCTCGACCATCCCCTACCATAACCTATCATGTGTGGTATATATAAATCTATTTGTGTATTTCTATTCGCTCACATTCATCTTTATCCTTTTTCAAAACAAGACATTCAAAACACAACCATTCTTATTATTATCATAACTCAAATCAACATACATATTCAGTTTTATTTAGATGTTAAACAAATACATCTTCTCTATCATCGACGCGCAGGTCGACATCCTTATTTATTCTTATATTCCTATGAAATTCACTTAGACCTTGCGCCTCCTCCCGAATCGTGGTGATCGTGTCGCCGATGCCACTCACCTGGCCTCTCCATCCTCAAAGGTGCCACTGCTATTGGTTCCTCCCACTGATCCGCCAACATCTCCTGTAACATACGAATACGCCCTCTCGCGTGGAGGAATCTTGCCTCTAGTCTCTCCACTCGTGACTCTGCAACCGCTAACAATCCCGTTGTCTCATTCACCCGCGTTTGGAGCTGATGAACTAAATCCTGCAGATGATCTCTCTCCGCTGTAATCACAGCTATGTCAGGATGATCACGTACACCTCGCAGCTCTGCTACCCACCATAATCTATAGGCCTCTCGCTCGCTCCCGCATCCATTACCCGCGATCGGTCGCTATCTCTCTCGCCCTTCTCGAGGTGTTGGCCGGGGAGGTGAGAATGCTGCCTCGGCATCGATCCTCATGTATGGTCTATAAGCCATAGGTATATCCTGCACAAATCCAAATTGTCGCCGCACGCGATCTAGAGGAATCCTCTCGTATTCACCTGGCCTGTGCCCTGCGATCCACCTCAATCGCTCTACACCCCTCAACTCCTCAGCTATGTTCTCTGTCACCATATAGTTCCCGTAAGGCCTCCAACAAATATCCGCAATCGTCACCATCTCCCATACCTGCCTATAATACTCGATGTCATCTATCACGGCCTGGGATCTCGCCTCTTGTTCTGTCTAGACCCATCATCTGAATCCCAACCTCGCACTCGTCTCTCCCGATCGGGATGGGTCGGCCTATCGGCCACACACAAACAATGTGCTCATAGGCCCAACAATGTAATAAGTATGAACAATCCAAAGTTGTCGCCCCGTGTTTTCACCGCAGCCCATAAACCCTCGTATAACTCCGCCGATATATGGGTGCCCATGCGAAAGTCACGCTCCTTTCTATCATTTCCCAAATAACACTCATCAATGCTTTTGGAAATCTTTCCTCCACCCTCGGTAATGCATAATACCCCACCGCTATCATTAATACCATCGCCAACCTTGTTTCCTCGTGGTGTGTGTGTCGTGCATACATTGTACCATAAGTGAATGTCAAACCTCGTTGTGTCAACTCTCGTGCAACTGCACCAAATACTATTGTTATCGCTCCCCGCCCCACGCTAGGCAACGCCTGATACACTGGTCTTCCTGTAATTGGGAGCCTCAAAATTCTAAACACATCTTCCAACGTCACTGTCATCTCCCCTGTTGGTAGATAGAAGGTATTCTTTTCTGGGTTCCATCTCTCAATCAACGCCTGCAACATAGCATGATTGCGTGTGATTCGTGAATAATAGCGGATTCCACTTAGCCCCACATGGTTTATCAATGCCCATTCAGCTGGTGTTACATCCGCTCGGATTCGTGACAACAAAGCTGGCACAGTATCATTCATCCTTAACCCTCTCCCTGCATACATCAAAACGACACACAACCATTCAATAAATCAAATCCCCAAGGGTTTTTTCTCACATTCTAGAAATTCCTACAGTAACCGGTATCGGTTATAGATAACCGATACCGGTTTACTAACCGATACCGGTTATCTCTAAACGATACCGGTCACTGTCAAAAATATACAGCCTGCTTAAAAACATACACCTACGATAATTATTTTGCTCATTTACTCCTCTCTATACCTATAAACATACGTGAACACCCTGCTTACCTACCCCATAACACTCACTCTATCCCAAACCCTTGCCTATCACCTTTTCTTTCTCATCTCTACCCTCTTACCTTCTCTCATCCTATTCATCAAAACATGCAAGAATTAAAATACAACCAAACAGTTTACCTCTCGGGATGCAGCAGCTTGGGGTGGAACTTGTCTTCCCTCTCGTCCCTGCCTGCTGGATGCTTCTCCTCGTTCAGCCATGTTCACCACCCTCTTCAAATATAATTTGCCTTTCTAACTTCTTAATCTCAGCCCACACTCACTTCACCTGTCTCTTTCCTCCTTATCACTCAATTCTTTCATGCAATTACCTGTATCAGTCATCAAACAGCGTCGCATTCACGTATTTAACTTGTTGCATGACTCTAAAAATAAGAATTCTAAAAATAAGAACTTAAGTTGCCGCCCAAGCTTTTCTACTTTTAGAAAAGCTCGTTTTGGCGTAACCGGTATCGGTTATCTAACCGATATCGGTCCATACTCTACCGACGTCGGTTAGCTTACCGATATCGGTCACATGCCTCCTTTTTCTTCAACCTGGGCCTTTTCTTTATTTTTTGCAAATTTTTGTGGCGCCCGCCTCTTTTTCCTGCATAATAACACCATTATCAATATTTGTCATCAATATCTCATCATACTTTCATCAACATCATCTATCTACAATAAAACAACCATCAAACAAAATACATACGACATTTTAATATATACACCATTTGGATCTAACTCATCATCTATACACATTACATTTCAAAAACCATCGACAAAATACATAAAACATTTTATACACAAAGATATGGATCAAAATCATCATCATCTCTATATATATCAATGTTTCAAATATACAACTTGCCTCGCATAGGGGGCCTCTCGTGATCTCAAAATAATACAAAGCCGCACGCAGCCGCAATCATCGCAAAATCTCGACTCGCTCGCAGCCGGTCTCTCATGTCAAAATATACTCGCTCGCAGCCGGTATCAACTATACAACCGTACTCGACTCGCAGCGGTATATACAACAAGAATGAATAAATGAATCATATGTGGGCACGCAGCCTCTATATAAATAACCGGTTCTCGCAGACCGGTGTGCCTATATCCAATATACAAACAAAACACCTATCTCGCTCCCAGTGGATCTCTCAGCCTCTCCCCACCACCCTCGCCGCCCTCTCCCTCGCCGGGTCCTCGTGCCGCTCTCGCCTCCTCCCTCGTCACCGACCCACCGGCCGTGGCCGCGCCCCCGGGATCTCTCGGCCCAGAGGTCTCGCCTCAGTGTGCCGCATATGGTCGATAGTCAGCCCCGGTACCATCAAGGACATCCCGATAATACGGCCTCCGCTCGCTCCTCCATATAACGGGCCCGTGCCACCATAGCTGCTGGGGCTGGTCCCCGACTCCTAATAATAATGGCCCTCCCCCCCCAGCACACCTGCCTCGTAGTGGCCCCTCGCCTTGCGGTGGTGCTCGTGCTCGTGGTGGCCTGCGGCAGTGCTGGTGCTCGTGGTGGCACCTGGTGCCGTGGCGTGTGTGGTGGTCGTGCTCGTGGCTGGCTGTACTGCCGGTGCTCGTACTCGCACCGTGCTCGTGCTCTGCCTGCCTCAAGCTAACCGCCTCGTAATACCCCCCGATTCGTGCTGTGCAGCAAGCAAGCAAGCCGCCTCGTAATAACCGCACTGTCCCAAGAGCCGGTCCCTCTCTGCTATAATAGCCGCTAAATCTGGCCAGTGCGGGTGTGCTCTCTTCTGGGCCGCTCTCGACCCGCCCACCACACCAAAAATGAACCTCGTATACCCGGCCATCCACATCAGATTATCGCCGCCAGCCTCTTCGCTACCCAACTGGGTCAACGGGCGCATGGAGCCGGCAGCAGGGGGCCTCTACATCATCCCTCCCAGATCGTGGGAAGGGAGGTGGCTCATCCTCGCAGCAGCCCCAACCCGCCGCACTCTCTAAGGGTATCCGCTCATACTCTCCCGGCCTCCGTCCTGCTATCCAGAAAGTATACTGGATCCAGCGCATCTCGTGCTCTGCCTCTCGGGGCCGATGGCCTCTCGTAAGGCCTCCATACAATATCCAATGTGGTCAAGCCTCTAAAGATATGACGGTAGTAGTTACATCCCGCCCCGCGAGCACCGCCGTGGCTGGCCCACGACCCCCAACCACCTCTGAAAGCCATACCTGTATATAACCTGTGGCCCTGGCTGCTGGGGCAGCCCTACTGGTCGAATACATATGATGTGCTCATATGCCCAGCAGTGTAACAAAAATGTGGAACAAATCCCAAATCACCTCATCCGGTGATAACCCCACAGCTCAGATAGTAGCAGCGCACTGTATATACTGGTGCCCAGGCATAACACGTATGCTCCTCTACCATCTCGTGCAGCACTCCCATCAAAGCCCGTGGGAAGCGGCCTCCCTCTGAGTCCGGGAGGGCGAAGCATGTGATACCTATCATCATCAACACGGCAAGCCGTGTCTCATGTCTGTGGGCGCGATACATGTCCCCATAGGCAATGCTCACGCTGTGATAAGTCAATAACGCGGCTGCATCCCCAAATACCTGCAGAATGTTGTCCATAGCCGTCTCCGCATCTACCTGGAATACTGCCTCCCTACGATCGGTAGTCTCAGGATGCGATACACATCCTCCAGGGTAATAGTCATCTCTCCAGTCGGGAGATGGAAAACATTGGTTGCCGGATCCCATCTCTCGATGAGGGCAACCATAAGGCTGTGGTCCCTCTCCACAGCCCTATACCGCTGGACTCCACCGAGTCCCACCTCGCGCATAATGGCCCAATGCGCTGCGGACACATGTGGCCGCATCCGTCTCAATAACGGGGGCATCCGATCCCGCATAGTCAGCTGCTGACGTGCCTGCACAAATAACCCACTTCATTAGACCCACCCTTTACAACAACAACTACTTTAACCCTCTATACCCCCTTTTACCCACCCGACCACACCCCGACTCTATAACACACATCTACACCCACCTATTTTACCCTAAAACATCTACGATATCCCCTTTCCTTATCTCGCACCCTACCAATCACCCAGATCTACTCTCGCCATCTACCTATGCCCCTACCAATTTAACACCTCCTAATTCATACCCAACACTTAATCTATCCTAACCGAACCAACCACACAACCACCCCATTTCCCCCCACCAATCACCTTTCCTATCAAACTCTACCCCCTCCCTCTTCACCCCCAAAACACAACACCCAACAATAAACAAAACACAAAACCCAAAACACACAACACCCAACAATAAACACAACACAAAAACAAAACCCACAAAAACACAACACCAACAATAAACAAAAACAAAAAAAAACCCAAAACAACAAAACAAAAAACACAAAACCCAAAAAACAAACCCAACAATAAACACAAACAAACACAAAAAAACAACAAAAACAAAAACTAAAAACAAATGACCGATCGACTGCACGGTCACCTGACCACCACCGGTCCCCTCCCCAGCATTTCTCCACCGGCGCCGGTCGACATACGACCGACACCGGTCAACCAAAAACACAATTTGTGTGAAACATTCGGTGACCGATGCCGGTCGCCTAGTGACCGACATCGGCACATCGTACCACGCCGGAGCCGAACCCGACGCGGCCCCCCAAACCCATTTTTTGCCTATTACCCTTTTACCCACTGAAAAACCCTAAAAACCTACCCACCCTACCGTTTTAGCCTAACTAACCCACCTACCCTCTCCATTTTTCAAACAACTTCAATTTATTCATTATTTTATTAAAAACTTGGATTCCTACCCAAAACCCAAATCTAGCTTAAAACATTAAATTCACATAATGAGAGGTTTAGAACCTACCGGTACGACTACACGTCGTCGTGGTGGGATAGGTGGTGGTGGTCCAGCTGGTCCAGCACCTCCTGCTCCTCCTGGCTGTGCCATGGCTATAAATCTCCTCTGCTGGGTCCTCCACCAATCAAATTCTACCTCCTACTCACTGGGGTCTACCAACCACTCACTTCTCCACTCAAATAATGCCACCTCAGCCGACAATCTCAACAATACCACTAAAACACCTCAGACAACTAAATGTGGTTTTCAAATTGACAATGTGACAATGACAAGCCGTATTTTTTTTTTTATAGGTTTTTGACCTATAACCGATATCGGTTATATTATGCCCTAAAGAACCGGTATCGGTCATCTAACCGATACCGGTCATAGCTAATCGATATCGGTTTAATCCCTATTTTACCACAATTTTTGCCCTTATTCACTAATCTCCCTTTCTCACCACATCACCTATACCCTCCTTTGCTAAATAGCCTTTTTTGACTCCATTGGCCCAATTCAAGGCCGCACCCAACCAATGCCCGACCCAAGGCCGCAACCAACCAATTGGCCCGACCCAAGGCCGCAACCAACCAATCGGCCCGACCCAAGGCCGCAACCAACCAATCCGGCCCGACCCAAGGCCGCACCAACCATTTGGCCCGACCCAAGGCCGCAACCAACAATCCTGCCGACCCAAGGCCGCAACCAACCATTGGCCCGACCCAAGGCCGCAACTCCAACCAATCTGCCCGCCCAACCAACCAAGGCCCGACCCAAGGCCGCAACCAACCATTTGGCCCGACCCAAGGCCGCAACCAACCATTTGGCCCGACCCAAGGCCGCACCAACCATTTGGCCCGACCCAAGGCCGCAACCAACCATTTGGCCCGACCCAAGGCCGCCACCAACCATTTGGCCCGACCCAAGGCCACACCCAACCAATTTGGCCCGACCCAAGGCCGCAACCAACCAATCAGGCCCGACCCATGGCCCTCACTATCAATCGGCCCGACCCAAGGCCGCACCAATTAAATACCTCGCCCAAAACCAACAAATTACAATTTTATCCACCCATCATGTAGCTTTTTGTTCAATCGAGCTCACCTGTTCGTGTTTTAGCATGATTAGGGTACTTGACTTGATCAGTCGACCAACTTTGCCTAGACCAAGACCGTGACATTTATCTCAACCAAACCAACCATTTGGTACTACCGAACATGCCTAAACGTTCATGTACCTTACCCGTTATATCCCCTGGAGCTACTTCCTATGCCTTGGATACCAGGATTATATCACCCTTGTTTGGATAAACTATCGACCTTTGCCTATGAATTGCTTGTTTGCTCTTCAAATCATGTACCATGATCACACTACTGCATTTCAACGTGCATCTGCTTCCTTGAACTTACCCCACCATCTTACCATCATCTCAACACCATTCACCCTTTATCAACCCTATCCCTGATTTCACGCTACCTCAATCTGTGATAGATTTGAGGGGGATTACCTATACCCTTAACAGGAGTAACCACTTCTTATTATTGTCAGTGCAGCTTTACAAGACAAGCTACACGACAACAAGGGGCTAATGTAGACACCAAATTTGTGTCTTACGACCCCCGTGCCCCGCATCTTATTTCGCAACCTAGCCTCATCACCTAAACCTTACACAATTATTTATTAATTACCTTATAATTAATAAATCCACATCTCCAAACCTGCCACCTCATTTCGCCACCTCATCATGACCTAGTCCTAACCCTAAACTAACCTAATTAAGACCTATAACTTGGTCTACATCCACACCCATGACTAATGACTCCTCACCCGCACCCAAAACCAACCTCATAATGACTTGACCAAGCCCACAACTAATCCCTCGGGAGAAAAGGAGGGAAAGTTGGCTATTTTACTAAAAATAGCCCACTTTGACTTAACCGACATCGGTTCCTACTCGACCGCCGTCGGTTACGTAACCGCCATCGGTTCCCTGTAAATGACCTCCCCCAACCAAAAACAAGGGGGATTTTCATTGATCCGAATCAGAAGTCATTGAAAGAATCAGGATTTCACTTGGCCGAGCAGAGACAAGTGAAGAAAAGAGAGGAGTTTGCAGAGAAGGACATCAAGCCCAAGACTGCAACTGAGTAACCAGAGCCCAGTGACACTCATCCAAGCATTGGGAGAGAAGATAGCTCATCTTGGATTGTCAGATCATCCTGCCTGAACCCTGCCTTCGTCATCACAGTCCTTGAACCCGCATCTTCATCAGGAACTAGTAAGTACTATCTTGTACATTCTTTTAATAATATTTCTTGGACTTCTGAATCACAGTAATTACAAGTCTACTCCCAGATCCACTACCCAGGTAACACTCTCCATCTAACTTTCATTCCTCTACCCCTACATTGCCCCAAGAACAGCCCCCATACTCTCTGAGTCTTCTCCATCACCTCATTACCTATCCCCAATCATTTACCAGCCTTATAAACACCATAGCTATCATATAGCCATCTTATAGCCAACCTTCACCAAAGCCCCTAAATCACTACCCCTACCGATATCGGTTATCAGCAACCGGTACCGGTGACAGTGACCGGCATCGGTCACTGTGATTCAAAACCAAGACCAACCTTTTCTCTATTATTCTAACAAGGTAAATAAATTGTAATTGGACAATAGCTTATTTGTTAGAATTTGTGTTAATTCATATTAGTAGGGGAACTGACCACCTTCGAAAGGAAGTCTCATATTTCCTGGGCCCAAGGCAGTTCCCTCACTTATTATCTAATTAGAATCTGGTGGTCTTGTATTCTTATTTGCAGGTAGTCCTTCCTAGACAAAAAGGAGTTCTTCGCAATCGATCTGATCTCTCTCTACGGTACGCACACCCTCTCAACATTCAACAGGTATTCCTCCTAGCCCTAACCCTTATCTCTGTTTCTCAAAGGAATGAAAGGATAGAAGCAACTCTATTCCAGTTGAATCGAGAAAAAACAACGCAAAGAGAGGGACCTGAAGAATTCTCTAGACACGGTAGGGTGGATCTGAGTCTACCACATGAAACCAGAGAGATGGGGAGACATGCATCATCAAGTGACCAAAAACATGGTCGCAAGTGTTGAGAAAGTCCTCCAGACGATGATGATCAGTGGGTGCAGGAACTAGCCCAAGTAAGAAGGGTGAAAGACCCTCATGGGTGAAGTAGTGTTCCATGGAAGCACACCAAGCTGAATAGTTATCTCTCCTAGTAAGAAGTGGCGGAGGCTGTAAGGTGATCCTACGATGCTCAAGTTTAGAAAGAGCATCCTCCATGATGCAGAATCAAAAGTGTAAGGTGCACAAATGCAAGACGTTGGACTCGGTTGATAATGCATCACGTGTAGTACAAAACCTAAGAGTACTAGTGACCCCCCATAATGCACCACTTTATAAAGTAGTTTGTTTATAAAATTGACAATGTCATCACATAATGTGTGAAAAATCATGTAACTTTGACTAAAGAAGCACTCAAAAGCGATCGTTGAGTCAAAATTTATAAGAATAAAATGATTCCCTTAACTAATAAAAATGTCAATAAGCTTTGCAAACTGATTTAAAAGTACCTAAAATGGGTGCAAAGGGTGTCGTGTGGGTACTCATTGGAAATGGAATCAAATTTTAGGTAGGGTTTATTTTTCTTGAGGGGGGATTAGCCTCCTGCCAACCCCGAACCTCACCCTCTCGTCTTTGACACACGAATGAAGGACATTAAATACAAGAAAAATAGGTCCCAAAAAATATTACAATGCCAAGCATGAATGTTTTTATCCTTAAAACATCAAAAACCTGATTTTATTAACTAATAAACAAGTCTAAAAGGGATGGGAGGTGTTGAGACTAATTTGTTTGAGTGCCAATGCACTGAGTTAGAAGTAGTCGTGTTGAGAGTTAATAGGCTCGAGCTAGAGAGAGGTAGATGCAAAGTATAGAGTTGATGCCACGTGGATCTGCGCAGAGGAGTGCCAAGGGCAGAAAATAGTAGCGTAATGAGACACATGTCTAATGATTGAGAAGCTTGATTGATGCAAGATTTCGTTTAGTGTTATTTCCTCAGTCAAAGATGACAAAACACATTCAAAGCAGTCACCTAAGAATTCTACTGAGTTGGGCACTAGTAATGGTTGGTGAAGATAGTGAGTAGGGGTGTAATGGGAATTATGTAGGTTTGATGACATTTGAAGGCTGCTGGAATGGATGCATTCACATATAGTAAAGCAACAAGAGCAAAGCAAACAAATCACTAAACAGTCCAAAAACCCATTGTAGAAATGGCTACCAAACAAATAGGTCCCGATTTGTGATGTTGCACATAAGCTTTGAGCCAAAAACAAGTCAACAATAATGGGAGTCAAATTCAAACCATTACTAATTTATCCCATGGTCGTGGATCAAGGCACAATACAAAATCCTAAAAATCCAATGCAAACACGTCCATGTAAGAGTAGAATTTGAGTTGTTGATCCAAACCAATGCAACAACCAACCAGTGAGTTAAATGCTAAGTAGGCACAATAAAAGCCACATGATCTATGAGAGTAGAGAAGGAATGATGAGGTGAACAGGATGGAGAAGCCAGGTCACAAGTTGAAGGGCAGCGGTAGGCTTCAAGCAAAAGAGTTGAAATCCAATGCACGAGTATGAAGAGCCAAGACAAAGTAAATGGTGAACTCATTGGAGAGGAACTCAAGTAGACAAATATTGGATGCATACCCGATACAAAAAAACATGGGAGCTATCAAGAAGTATAGAGGCCGGTGGAGAGGGTGAGTTGGGGTTGAGTTGGGCCCAAAACCAACTCTCAAAACCTCAGAAAAAACATTGAAAACTCATATCTAAGCCCTCAAACAACACCCAAAACTACAAATCACCTCTAAAGACCACATGTAAAAGCCAAAAACCATGAACACCCCAAAAATCCATGATCATATGAACAACTATACAAGAGGTATGAAACCCAAATTTGTACAAGTAGAGAATGATAAACGAAATAACCATAATGACACATGCATGAGAATATGAATATCATGATGGAAGCTAGAAAACACACATAGAAATGCCAAAGAGTGCACGGATCCAAAAGATCCACTCTGATACCATGAAAGAGGTTTTGAATCCCATAAGGTGAGGATCATGAGGGATGATGTACCCATCAATGGACGTGTAAATGGAAACACAAAGAGATCTCACGAGTGAGCATCAACAAAATGTGCATGTAACGATTTGAAACACGAGTAGAACTTCATTACAACACAACAATTCTCTATCTCATAGATACCAAGGGGTGTACATATAGGAGGTGTTGAGTAACCCCCAGTGCTGCAATCATGACAACTTGAGTGGAGAGGGGGAGTTACATTCCTAGAATATAATTATAACTCCCAATGATGCATATGACATACTAACGCGTAAGAGAATCTCATAATGACCCCTAAATGACATGTGGATGTACAATCTCACCTAGTAAGATGACTAACCTAATGATGTGGAAAATAACACACACCAACAAATCCAGGAAAATCTAATGTGGTAGCATATTTCTTGTCAAGGTTAACCACTACAGGGGAACAAGATCCGATTAAGGACACATTTATAGATGAACAATTATTTTCTATTTTAAATGATACATGATGGTTTTCCAACATGGAAAATTATCTTGCAACACGAAAGTTTCCTCCTTATTTGACTAAGAAACAAATTAAAATATTAATCAAAATTAGTGCACAATTTAAATGGTTAAATGGAACATTATTTAAATGTGTCCCTGATTTGGTTTTACACAGGTGTGTTAGAGAGGATGAAATTTTTGACATACTTAGAACATGTCATGATGAACCAAGTGGAGGACACGTTTTAGTGAAAAATACAGCCCACAAAATACTTGGAACTGGTTATTATTGCCCATATTTGTATAAATATGTGAAGAAATACATCAAGTAGTGTGATCCCTATCAAAGGATGAGACAACCAACTTTTACTAGTGAAATGCCTCTACAACCTCAAGTGGTGATTGAACCATTTGAAAGGTGGGGGCTAGATTTCATTGGTCCTTTAAGTCCTCCTTCACAAGGAAAGGAGCACATTCTTGTATGTACTGACTATGTAACAAAGTGGGAAGAGGTGCGGGCTTCTAAAAATGCTAATGAAGATGCGGTTATTGATTTCCTTAGCACAGTAATCATGATGAACTTTGGTGCACCAAGAAGTATAGTTTCGTATCAAGTCCCATAGTTCATTTCTAACATGATCTAGGCATTTACAATGTACTATCATATCAATCATAGGAATTCATCTCCTTATCACCCACAATCCAATGGACAAGTAGAAGTGACAAATAGGGAATTGGAAAACATTCTCACCAAAACAGTTGAAGAAAGTAGAAGAGATTGGGTGAAAAGGATACATGAGGTTGTTTGGACTTATAATACAACTTGGAAGACTACAATAGGGTTCTCACCATATGAGTTAGTCTATGGGAAGAAGCCCTTGTTACCCATTGAATTTTAACTACAAACATTGAGGAAAATAACTAAATTGGGTATTGAATTGGATCTAACACAAAAAGTAAAGACTTCTACAACTAATGAATTGGATGAGATGAGACTAGAAGAACTTCAAAAAATAGAGATAATCCAAGATCAAAGGAAGTAGTGGCATGATACACATATCAAGGAAAGGAAATTTAAGATAGGAGATTGGGAATTACTATTTGATTCCAAGTACTAGCAATTCAAAGGAAAGTTGAGGACCAGGTGGTAGGACCTTATCATATTGAGAAGATATATGATACTTAGCTTTATTCACCTACTTCTCGTTGATGGAAGTAGAAGGGTACTTTTGGTCAATGGACATAGGCTAAAACTCTATAGGAATCCTCCTACCAAGGATGAATTCCTTAAGCAAATTGAAGCAGACAAGGAATTTGATCATATGGAAGAACCTAGTTCTTCCAAAATGATCAAATAAGTAGATACAAGGATCTAAATAAAGGGAAGGGAATGAAAACCAGTAAATGGCATTCTCTTCCCCAAATAAAAATAAAAAAATAAAAAAATAATGAAATGAAAAAATATCTCAAAAGGCCAATTGAAAACTAGAAATGGCGGTTGGTCTCATCAATAATTGGCTAATTCAAATAAAAGAAACTTCTTTGGAATTCTAGCTATCTTTTCTAACCATTTTTTCACTTTTTAGGGATGACGAGTCAACAAGGTGGCTGGATTACGTTAGCAAGGATGGTAATTATGTCTTGATCTTATTAAAGGTTAAATTAAAAGTTTTCATGTGTGATTAGATTTGGTTTAAATCAGCGGCATAATGAGTTATTAATTGCACATCATGATTATAAAGAAAGGGAAAACAATCATGTTGGCGGTCTTGCAATTAAAATAAATGAAGGTGGAGGTGTATTAATGATAAATTTTCATTCGGGTGGAATCAAAAGAAACAAAAATTTGAAATAGTTGTAGAGAAACTCAAGAAGGTGACAATAAAGGTATACTTGGAGTTCCGCAGCTAAGTTTGGTAGTTCCGCAGTTATCTCCTAGCATAGTGAGGGTTTGAAAAAGGGAAAAGAATTTGAATTTTCTACTTGGCCATGGGTATCAAGAAGAAATCAGAACCAGAGGATGACACACAACTCCTTGCAGATAGAGAAGTTATGACCATTTTTGAGCGGGTAGGTTGGCTGGAGTTTTTGAAGAAATTCTCCAAATACAACGATGAGATGGTAAGAGAATTTTTGTGAATTTAGAACAAATTAGAACTAAGGTTAAGGGCATCATAGTTCCCTTTACTATTAAAATAATAAGCAATGTATCTGGTGTATCAATTGTGAATGTACCAAACCCTGTAAGGGGAACTCTGAAAGAATTGGTAGATACCTTAAGGAAAGAAGGTGAACCTAAACCCTAGTACATTTATACCACTAAGAAGTTCATAAAATGGGTCAAAAGAGATAGCCTACCCAAACCCTTCAACAGAGTAACATTCTGGGTAGTAAAATACCTGACATGTGATGGCCAATATGGGACTATCGGAAGGGAAGTCCTTAAAATATTGATATATCTTAGGTATGGGGTAAAAAAGTAGGATTATATGGTAAACCTTCTTGGTTTCCTCTTTGATTCCATCCATACCATGGCTCGAGAGATATTATTGGGGAGTAGGAACAATTAGGCACCATGGGTTAATTCATTTGGTCTGTCAACATCATTTTCTTTCTAAGAAAAATGGGGAAGAAGCATGGGAGAAATTCCTCCACAAATTCAAACAAACTCCTGATATTATCAGAAGGGGAACACCAACCCTTTTACTCCTAAAATTGACTTAGGAATTAATCCCTCTGATGAGAAGAAGGAAGAAACAAGTGGGGTTAAAATACCAAAAAGGAGGAAGTCTGAGAGGATAATCTCAGAAGAACCAATACCTATTGTTGATAGTGATAGTTCACCTAGGATGGAATTTGGAATAAAAATCAGAAGAAGTTCAAGAAAAAACCTACTTCAAAAGATGTTGAAACTCCTAGGAGGAAAATAATTCATAAAAAAATAGGGAAACTCAGCCGAAAATATTGAAGTTCAAGAGAATTTGGAGAAGGAAGTTGTTGATATTCTTGGCAACATGTCAATTCCTCCTCCTCTACAAAGTCAAACTGAGGAGTTGAAGGGAGGAGATGAAATATTGGAAAGGAAAGATTTTTAGAAATGCATGACTTGGTAGTACCATCAAATGAGGATGAACAATTGGCCTCTTGGAGATTAAAAGGAAAATTTCCCTTGGTGGAGGAACAATGCTCATCCCCGAGGAACCTCCAACAAAAGAAGAAAAACAACAATTGAGGCAGGATTTGTTCTTGTCTAAAGCAAAAATTATAATTAGGGAAAAAGATGAGGAATTGAACTTCCTCAAACATAAAGTGGAGCACAGAGAAATGCTTATAGAATAATTGAAAACTTAGCTAACAAGCAAGAATGAAGAATTGGTATTGGTAAAACAACAAATTACTGAAAAAGAAAAAGAATTACAATTGGCTACTGAAAAGAGCACTAGAAAAGATACTATGACAAAAGTAGATTCAGTGAATCAAATGGTACAAATAGAGTTGTCCTACCTGCCACTCAAACAATTATGGGATGATACCTGCAGGAAGTTGAATGATTTAAAAGTATCAAATCAAGAGCTGGAAGAAGAGAAAAGGCAAGGGAAGAATGGAAAGAAAAGTTCTATAAGAGTGAGGAAGAAACATTTAAGTGTTTGGAAAGAATATAGATGGTCTGTATGATGAGTGAAAAATTACTAGCATGTAGAAGGCCTTCGCCTACATATAGTGTCTTCTTAGAAGAATAGTTCATCCATTGGTAGCTACTGAGGATTTCATGTGGCCTTCCACATGAATTGAAGGACAAAGCAAAATTCATGGTTGCATATTCTTTAGCCACTCCAGAGCAGAAAAATCTTCTTTGTGAATTTTATCTCTACAATTTCATGTTAGAAAAGAACACAGGCTTTATGATTAATTTATATGTGGGGAAATCCAACTTAAGGCATTTGTTTCTATGCTTCAAAATTAGATAGCCTGGAAGGAAAGGAATATTGAACACTTGAAAAAGGTTAGTTCATTTGGTCTATGTATGAGAGCTCAGTACGGAAAACCACCTGCATTTGTTATAGATTTCAGGGCTCATGCCTTTAACCCCGAATTAAGGAACATTACATTGTCAGCTGTAGAGGGATATTGCTGCATTCACCTCATATGAAGAGGAATATTTTGAGGAAGTTTATGATGCATGCAAAATAAGATGGGAACTCCTTGTGCCATTGAAAATAAGGGAAGTTATCTCTCCCACAAATTTGATATGGATCCTGGAAAGGGTCAGAACTTTATGTACAATCATTCCTCAAATTTTTGAGGAACACAGAGGTATGTGGATAGGTATGAGAATAAGGCCCCTCTATTGGGCCCCAGAATATTGGCTAAGGATGAGAAGGTGCATGGGTGCACAGGCCTAGTTGAAGAAGGGTGCATAGGTTGAAGGTGCATAGAGAAGGGTTTTAGCAGGTTTTATAGAATACATAGAGAACACGCGTAAGATAGAGAGGGTTTTGGACTTAGCCATTTTCAGCATCCTAGGAAACACACGAGAAAAGCGTGACCCTTATGGATAAGGTGTCAACCTAGTGAATGTAAGATCAAAAAGGGAATATTCTAGGAATGCAATGGAAGGTTCCAGAAGAACATCATTGCACAGAGTGGAGATCTCGGATCAAAGGAGGCATGCTCCATTAGAGGACCACTTGGACACTTGGCGAGACTATCTTCTACCTCAGAAGGCATGGTGGTGAAGGTAGGAAAACTATATAATGAGGTGCGTAGGTAGAAAAAAGGAGAGAGAGCATAGAGAGACATAGAGTCATCCTGGGAGAGCGGAGGTATGGGGAAAGAGGTGAAGCTCTACAAAAATACCATGGAGGATTCTATGGGTTGGGATTAGGAAAATATAGGAATCATGGCACATTTAGAGGGATGGGTCTACATTCTTCTTTGTAATGTGATGAACATAGTGTAGTTCGATGCATGACTTGGCTTTGCATTGTTATATGAAGGTTTGTTATGACTTTGAGGGATGTAATGTGGTTATTGAACATATTAATATGAATATAAGGCTCTGTTCTGAATCATATATGTGTTCATGAGTACAATCCTTATGCATTTCCTTTATGTATGAACCATTTTCATATGCTATTTTCTATTTCTCTTTTCTCGAATGCAATGGGGTGACAACTCATTCTAGGTTCTTAGAATGTTGCATGGTTCTTTTCTATTCATTCCATTTGAATATCTATCATAAGATGATGCATTCTCACAAGAATCACATAAAGGAGAGGCTCGGAGCCCGTGCATGCCTCGGTGAGAAACCAGTGCGCCTACCGGGTGATAGGTAGTTGTGCATGGGATTAGAATATTTGTCTAAGGGTATAAAATATGACTACATATTGGTTCCATTATCGGGACCTCTTTTTAAATTTATTGTGAGAAATGAAAAGCATATTTGTTCCTGTGATGCATGATGACAAAATGTCTAACTTTGGAAAGTGTTGAAGCATGGTTCAAGAGCATGGAGGATGAGTTTGCTCAAATATTCAGCATTGGTCTTGAGTTTGATGCACGTAAATAGGTAGAAAGAACCTATACCATGATTTGTATGATACATTCTTCGTTGTTTCAAAGAGAAATATATGAATGGATTTCAGCATATGCATCTAGATCGATCCGGTACTACAAATCATTTTTATGGACCCAACATGACTATAAGAGGTCTGGAGGATGTAGATATGACTTGGACACGTGTTTTTGATCTTTGGTGGAAGAGAGTGTTGACCAGTTATACTCTTGAATACAAAATTTCTATGTATTTTTCCTAGAAGTTGTTGAGTCTACGAGTTTCTGAGGGATCCCAGAGGATCATTTTTATGTGTTATTCCTTTAGCTATGAATATCTTGGTCATTACCTTGAGTTTAGAATCATTTCCCATGATTAGATGAGTTTCTTTGAGTGTTGGGAGAGGAAGATAGGGTGGAGGAATATGGCAGACATTGTGGTTGAAAAGGAAAGGGAGGAGAGAATAGTAAGCTCATGAAAGGGAGATGACTAGACAACACAAGGTTACAAGTGTGATGGATCTATGGAGACATACATTGCAGGAGGAAGGAGTTTAGGTTCATGTTGAGGATGTGGAACTTGTGAAGTCTTTACTACCCCATCATGGAAAGCATGGGAGAGAATCCCTTCAGCTTCTAATGAGAGTTTGTTGCATGGAGAAAGGAGATCCATCAGTGTGCATCTCGAACCAACACGGTGACTAACCCCGGCACTTGGTTTTATAGATCAAGTGATAAGTAATGTTAACCTAGTTGGTATCATTGGGAGTAACTGATCTACACCAAGGAGATATAATTTATTGTTTTGAACATCCATGGTACATGTAAGCCATTCCTATATTTGGAGGGATTTTTAACAAGCTACAAATACGCAAGGTTTGGGAATCACATGCAGGAGTGGCAGAGGGAACATAACTGGAATTGGGATAATATCACAAACCATCGGATTACATTTCGGTGGGACATTGGGAACCCTTGGCGAGACCACTTTAGGCCCTTTGCCAACTATAAGAGGTGGATCTAGTGGGTTAGGAGGAACAAGACCTGGTGGATCCAGTGGATTTGGTGGAGGAGGAAACACTAGAGGGAACCAAGGCTCTGGATCAGGAGGACAAGGGCCTCAACCACCTCCACAAGTATTCTTTGAGATGTCTTTGCACTTACCAAACTATAGGGGTATTAAAGATGTTGTAGAACATGTGCACAAGTGTGAATTAATATGGCGCATGAAAGGGATCACTACCCCGGAGTGGAAGAAATTCAATTTACAAAAACTTTGCAAGGGCGTGTACATAGTTGGTATAGGAAGTATGACCCCATCATTAGGTCGTATACTACACTTTGCATTGAAGAACACCTTCCTATTAGAATTTTTAATCCCTGAATTCGAGTAGAAGAGCATCAATGCTTTGAAGGATACCCAACGAGGAATGGTAGAGTGTGTGGGAGTATGATGCACATTCCAAGACTCTCTTGTCAAAACTATCGTATGACATTCATCCTTATCAACATGCTCAATGGTTTTTCAGAGGATTGATAACACCATTTAGGAGGGATTTTCACACAAGACTTTCAAAGACCCACATGAGGCATTGGAAGCTACTTTGTATGCCAAAGCTATTGGAAGTGTTGAGACTAGTGTTAGTCCTTTTCTGGAGGCTCAAATTTCTGCAATGGCCAAGCAATTGGAGAAGTTGTCTATAAAATCAGCACATGAGGTTTTTGATAGACTTTGGTGTACAAATTGCAAAGTGGAAGGGCATGCAAAGAATAGTTCCCCTTGGAAGTCAATATGCTATATGGTAGTTTTCTGTGAAATTTTCCATGGGGATCATGATGCAAGTAGATGCCCTCTACTACATCATGTAATCTATAAGAATGTTTCTTTCTATTGCAAGATCTATACATCTATGACCCATGATACCAAGGATTACAGACTAATTGATCATATCCATGATGTTATTTATCTAGGTGTGCTCCAGACTAGCCTTGCAAGAAGTTCCAAGGATGATGACATCGTTATGAAGGAAGATAGAATGCATGGAAGAGGTTTTCATGGAGGATTTCATGATGACCATGGAAAGGATGAAGTGATTTCCCATGAGGAAAATGTTATAAATATGGATCTACTAGATCATTACAAACGTGAGTGTCCTGATCTGTTATAATTCTCATGGTGTGGAAAGAAACATAAGTATGAAGAATTTCTAGAGCTCTATGAGCATATGAACTAGTAACACCGGAAAGACAAAGGCACTAGGATGGTGAGCATCAAGAAGGCCAATTCACAGTGGAATCCCAAGTCACATGTGAGTTAGGGATTAAACTTGTCTCAGACTACTACGATGCAAGCAAGAGGCTGCACATGCTAGGGAGATGCCAAGATAATGGACACTAGTTTCAAGATAAGAAGTGGTACATGTAAAGTATCCAAACCCCATTCATTGAAGGAGGTGTACCAGGAGACTATGGACGTGATTCGGAGTTTGCAAGGGGAGATCCAATGTCTAAAGGAGAAATCAAAATAGTTAGAGCAAAGGAAAAATGTCGAGGCTCCAAAGGATGACCTGGATGAGGTTAAGGAAGTATGTAGGATGTTAAGGCAAGACAATATTATTCCCTTGCTAGGAGAATGGGTGAGAGCGAAGGTATTGTAGAGCTATTTTTATAAATCTCTTTTGATAAATATCCCCCTTTTTTGTTTCCCCTTCATGTATTCTTTTGTTTTCTTGGCTCAAAAAATAGACTAAGTATAAAAATGAATGCAAAGGGTATTCACATGTCTCGCTCACATAATTGGAATATGAACAAAGAAGGAATGGGAAATAAACAAACACACACTCTCCATGTGTCTATCAGAACATTTTGAAAATCAAAGTCTCAGGTAAAATCCTTGAGAAGCATCAACCTACCATGTAATGAGGAAGAAGCTTCACTAACTTAGGAAGTGCCAACCATATAAATTAAATATAGTTACTGAGATATTCGAATGAGAAATTGAGATTTCATCCTAGAAAGGAAATATCATGTAAGAGAATTGAATGTTGGAAATTAAGGCTCGATTCTAGACATTGGTGCCAAAGCCCCAAACATCTATAAAGGGGGACAACATCCTAGAACAAAGGGAGATATTTCACGGGAGAAAAGAGGTAGAAGGCTAAGGAAAACACGAGAAGATTCGGTTTTGTAATAACTTGCCTTAGTGAGATCTTTCATTATAAGGAGATTGTAATATGTGCCATATCGGCCTTATGTATGATTTTCTCTATATATTAAGTTCTTTTTTTTGCAATTGAGCTCTTCATACTTTGAATCTTCATTTCTGTTAAATAATTTTAGAAAGTTATGCATCTATCATGCTATACGCCCTTATATTTTGACTTATCTTTTATCTATGTCTGTTGTGTTTTCCGACCCCCCTTTTACAACTATGATTTAAATCTAAGGTATTGATAAATAGATAGATCATGCTTTAATGCTCTTCAAACTATTTTGATCGAACTCTCTGGACATTCCTCCTTCCGTAGGATTTGTCTTGCACATCTCCCCCGTTAAGTTTTATGTTTATTTCTAGCTTTCTCCTAACCTTACCTCATACAACAGAGAAGAAACAACTTCATTAAAATATTGAGCTCACCTTAGGGCCCATGTCCCAATAACTTAAGGTTTCCTACAACTCGACAGTCCATCCAAAAGGATAATCATCAAAAAAATTTCTGCACGCCTGGTGTGACTAATATCTACACACATAGATTTCCATTGCCAAAGATCTACTAATCCTAGTAGTATTCAAGTGATCCACTCAAGTTACAAGCCAAATGCGAACAAGGTGAGATTAAGGGAGGAAGGTTTTTTTGACTATTTACAACTATCTCCACCACGTAATAGGAGAGGTTGTTAGATCTAGAGATCCCGTCTCCTCTAAATAGATTCCTCTCAATGCCTCTGCTAGGTATGCCTTTTACACTATCAAATAAAACTCTCGGACCCATTTCCATGGCTCATCTTCAATCCCCACCTCGAGGTAGTTTGTCTCTTGGGATCAAGGAAACCCACTCATTTCCCCACACCCCGGTGGTGTGGAACCCTTTTCTCACTAACACATTAAAAGCACTACCCAAATTTAGTGGGAAAGACTTCAAAACCTTGAGGAACACCTGCTAAGACGTAGAGTAAATATGTGTAGTGCATTATATAAGGGATAAAGATGTCTCCTTACATTTTTGGCCACCTCCTTTAAGGGAATGGCCCTAGAGTGGTACCGATCCTTAACCCCTAATACTATCGATACTTGGGACCAATTAGGAGGGGCATTGGTGACAAGGTTCAACGAGAAGGGGGACAGGTCATCACTCCTGCAGCAACTTATTTGTATCAAAAGGGCTCGGAAAAGAGTTAATGACATATTTTAACATGAGGTTCCATAAGACCTAAAGAGGATTCTGCCCGATAAGGCCACCCATAGGTATGGATATTATATTTTATTTAAAAGCTCTAAATTCAAATATTTCAGTAATGGTTCAATCATTGGGAGGGGATTCCTTTCCACAAGCTTCTAGCATTGCGGTCCAACCCGAGAATAATTTAATAGATGTCGGGAAACTCCCTCCCATAACTCTTTTTCCGATGAATCTTGAGATAGCCCCCCTTCTACAAGCACAAATACCAAACCCTTCTCAAGCCCCTCCATCCTTAACTAACTACCCACCTTCTCATACGGCTACAACTTCTACTACCGCACCCTCATATTCTTCTCCTAAGATGGATGAGATGAGAAATATTCTCGAGAAACATTTTTAATGAGATAGTGAACATTAAAAGGAACTAGGTAGCCTATCTAAGGAAAAATTATAAAAAATTTAAGGTAGAAGACCCACTTATTCCACTCAATACCAGAATACTCAGAGACCACCAACCACATAGCCATCAAATAAATTAGTTCTTATACCAATACCACTTTAAATTTTTCCTCCCAATAGCGAGAGATAAATGGTCCTTAGATAGAACCATCATCGGCTAAAGACCCCACGCTTGGTGCTTCCTCGCACGATAATTCTCATATGCCGAGGATTTCCCAAAGGTAACTTGCAACATAGGGTGCTTCGAACAACGATTAAGAGAAGGTTATGATGCATGTATTTCTAGACCCCACCAATCTGCAGGAACCCAAAGCTCGCCTTTCATAGCCCAAATTCAAGGGATGTCCCTAGAACAAGAAGCAAAGATCACACCAGAACATGCCCTTTTCTCTTGGGTAGAAGGGGAGGAGTCTGTATTTATAAATGAAGTATTTGTCTTGAAACCTATTCAGTTTAACTATAAAACTCGCTTCAAGAAGAGAATCATTGAAGAAGATGCCTCAACTCCAAGTTCAATCGACAAGATGCGTAAAGAGCCTCAACCATCGTGAATGCACTTTGTCACCAATCGTAATGAGGGAAGCTCAAAGAAAACTATCTAGAATCAAGATACCCATCACCTCGATAAATAAAGGATGAAGTATTATACATCTCCTAAATCATCGCCACCTAGACCTATCAATGTAGTCCAAGATAAAAAAATTGCCACTAATGTGTCCTTGTGGGACCTTCTCGGTATCCACGAGAAAAGGATTTTCTCTCAAGAAGGGCTCAAAGCAGATGATGATCGGCCATCGTAACCATGGATAAGTGATGGGTAGAAGTTTCTGAGTGCCTACGGAGGCCATATTGTTGAACCAAAAGGTAGAGGTCAGTAAACCAAGGCCCCAACCCCTTCTTTTTACTCTTATTATAAAAAAAAAATTATTACATAACTCCATGATAGTCTTCGGTTCAATCACTACTTTGTCATGCCCCAAGAAATTGCAGAGAGACGCTTTAGGAATTAGTATGAACCCTTGAATAAAGGAGTTATGTAATTGGGACGAGAATTTTTTCAAACCATTGGAATTATCAAGGACTCCCATTACAAATTTATTTTTTCCTAAATATAATTATCCGCGCAGATATCATGGTGATTAACGTCCCACCAGTCTTGATTTTCCTCTCCCATGATTTCACAACTAAGAATGGAGGCTATATTTCTCTGGATTAGTCCCATTTAATCCTACAAACCAAGTACGGGTCCAAAATGAAGGTCTTTTCGAACCCCTCTCCGAGGAGCACATAACGGAGCAAGTTCCTTTCGCATTGAGACCTCTCATTCTATGATCACCGGAGAAGAATAACTATACGTAGAAAATGAGGAACCTCATAATGGTGATCATCTATCTAATCTCCCCCTGGATACCCTTTTGGTAACTTCAATTCCATCACTTGGGAACTTACATCATTTTTGACAAAAATCCCACAATCCCAAAGGTGGAGAAGAAGTATGATGAATGGGAAGGAAACTCTCCCAGGAATCCTCCAATATGGACCCTACATTTTGATGGGGCCAAAAGAAAGAACGGTTAGGATTGAGTGTTCCTAATATCCCCATTGGAAAGAAAATACTCTAGTTAGTATGTTTCCAGTTCTCTCTGTACTCAAAGTAATAAGGTAAAAAGTATGAGGCCTTGGTGTACAGTTTATCCACCGCTTGAAAAGAGGGCATCAAGTAGTTAAGAGTGTTGGGTGACTGGAGTTGGTGGTGATGCAAGTAAGGAATACTTATGCCACTAAGAATCCAATGATGAGATCCTATAGACACCGGGTATGGGATCTTGTAGATGATTTTGAGGCCTTAATATTAAGGTAATTCCCCATGATCAAAATACGGAGGCCGATAGGATGGCCATGATAGGGTCTCAATTCGACCCGACTTAGGATTTGATTGCAAATAAAAACACCATAAAAGTGATCATCCACCCTTCTATCCCTGACAACTTCGATCATTGGCAGGTGTTTGATAATGACCAACAGGTCATACACTTCCTCCAACAATCAGACCAATTTGCAAATCAACTCCATCCCAAAATCGAGGAAGCATATGGGGATCAAATAATTTAGCTAAAGAAGAACAATCTCCCAAGAGGGTTAATTACCCTTGAAATCCTTTTGACTCAAATGACACTAGTTATGACCGAAGAAAGTTCAAGGTAGTAAAAGAAGACTATATAGAACTATAAATAACTAAGGAAAATGGTTGAAATTGTAAAATCGGTGTCTCAAAAGGAAAGAGATAACTCGTAGCCTTATGTCACAAATATGATAAGGTAATGGCTTGGACATATGATGATCTACATGGTTATGAAAAATACATTATCCAACACACCATCAACCTGGAAGAAGGGACTAAGCATGTGCATCAAAAATAGAGGCATGTGAACCCTAAGGTAGAAACCCTCATGGTGAAGAATTGAGAAAGCTAATGGAGGCTTGTATAATTTTTCCAATAAAACACATGACGTGGTTCTCCAACCTACTCACAATGAGTAAGAAGAATGGTGAAATATGACTCTGCGTAGATTTTAGAGATTTGAATAGGGCCTCCCTAAAAGACCATTACCCCTTGCCCTCTATGGAACAAATATTACAGACTATCGCAGGCTCCAAGATGTTTTCTCTATTGGATGGTTTTCACGCTATAACCAAATATGGCTCACATAAAGAGATCCATATAATTCTACCTTCACAACCAGATGGGGAACATTCGCTTATGCAAAAATGCCTTTTGGGCTCACTAATGTAGGGGATACCTTTCAAATGGCCATGGATACCACATTTGGGGTATTAATAAACAAGGTAATCCTCATATAACTTGATGACCTTTGAGTGTTCACTAAAATAGTGGAGGAACATTTTGATGCCTTGAAATCCATATTCAAAACATTTCAAGAGTTTGGAATCTCTTTGAACCGAAGAAATGTATATTCGGAATTCCCTAAGGAAAACTCATGGGACATATTGTGTCAAAGGATGGAGTCTCTATGTTGACCTCGAAAGATTCAAGGCCATTTTGGAGCTTCCTCGCCGAGTTAACAAGAAGGTTGTCCAATCCTTCTTGAGAAAGATCAACTTTATTGGCAAGTTTATATCATATTTTGTGGGGCCAATCTTCTTGATCACCCTCATGCTTAGAAAATACCTCAGCTTCAAATGGGTGATGAAGGTCGTTAGTCCTTGAATCAATAAAAAGGGATATTACATAGGCCTCGGTGCTCCACAACCCTAAATTCTCAAAAGAATTCATTATGTATGTATACAGGGGAAAGCATAGCATAGCGTTTGTGTTAATCCAAAAGGGACAACTACTGAGGAGGAACACCCAGTGCTTTTTTTTGAAGACTCTCCATTACCTATGAAACAAGATATAATTTAGAAAGACAAGATTATGCCATAATTAGAGGTCGAAGAAGTTTAGACACCTTGTCATGCATAAAAAATCTGGGTCATGGTGGCTCACTCCAGTGTCAAGGAATACATAATAGAGGGCAAGATAACTGTAAAAAGGGCCAACTGGATCACATGACATAGAAGTGAAACCCATGAAACTTGTGAGAGGAAGGGGGCTATGTCAATATTTGACACAGGAATCTATCCCAGAGGTCAATAATGAATGTGGGGAAGTAATGTACCTTCAGGAAGATAGGTCTCGAAGGATGGGTCTCTAAAAAAATTCACTTTATGCAAACTTGAAGGTTACCCCTTTCATCTCCCATTAAAAAAAGAAGATATTATAGGAAACATGGGAGTAATTTTATCATATTTAATGGTATCCTATTTAGGAGGAATTTTAAAGGAATTCTGTTGAGATGCCTAGACGATAGGAGGCTAAAACATTATGTGCACGAATTACACCACGGGAGCTCGGAGGCCATTTTATTGCCTAGACTATAGCCATAAAAATCCTACATGTAGGATATTTTTGGCCAAGTCTATTCGTCGATAGTTAGGAAGAGGTAAACAAATGCAGGGTGTGCCAAGTTTACACCGGTTTCTATAGAACACGACATTACCCCTCAATCCTATCTTGGTAGAGGAACCCTTCACCCAATGGGGTCTGGATTTCATCAGAATGGTAAATCTAGTTTCTAGTGCTGGCCACAAATGGATCCTCACAGCAACTAACTACTTCACTCGGTGGGTGGAAGCAGTGCCCCTTAAGGAGGCCATAGAAAATGTAATCCTAGGACTCCTACAAGATATAAGTACACACTTTGGGCCACCCCGCACTATTATATTAGAAAATGCTAAAGCTTTTGTGGGAGCAAGGTATCTGATTTTGTGGTAAAACATGGGATTTACCTAAGACATGTTCCAACTATTATCCATGGGAAATGGTTTAGCAGATTCTACCAATAAAACTTTAATCGAGACTCATAAAGTGAATGTGGCATGAGCATAATAAATTATGGCATCAACACATCAAGACAACCTTATGGGATGATCGAATCCCCCCAAAGGAGATCTAAGAGCTTTTCCATATGAGATAGTTTATGGGAAAATCGCTCGATGTCAATTTCCTAGAGATCCCGCATTACACTATTAAAGATAGTCTAGATAGGGAGAACAGGAATGAAAGTGAGACTCCTCGAGCTAGTAGATCTCTAGGAGAAATGAGAATCAGCTCATGAGGCCATGATTAGCTGCCACTAGATAGTCAAGACTTGGTTCAACCGAAAGACATCAAAACCAAACTTTTAGGTTGGAACCATGGTCCTAAAATGGGACGCAAGATCCACCAAGCCCGAGAATTATGGAAAATGTGATCCCCATGGACATGGCCCTTGAGAATCGAGTGGGTGTAATTAACACAACTTATTTTAAATCAAAACTATTGAGGGTGATCCCTTAACCATTCTAGTGAATGGGATCTACCTAAAGTTGTTCATGTAGGTCCCTTGCCAATATTGTATTATATGTACAATTGTTTTTATCTACTTTGTTTTTTTTGTTTTTTTTAATAAGTGTCTCGGTCACATGTCCCTTTTGCATGCACTTTCCCCCTTTTGAAAATTTGAGGGAACCGTATCACCATATTTTATTTTTGAATTAATGATCTATCGATTTCCTCGGTGCTCGAGGGAGAAAATTTTTGACGTGACACAAAGTCCCTCTAAAGATGCGCAATGTCAACTTGAGTTCATTAATTGGAAAGAGACCATTGTGCGAAGTGACCTTGTTTACATGTGAACCATTATGCCTAAAGTAATGGTAGATCTTTAAGTATTAAAAAGCATTCAACGTGCAAACTCCAAAAGCCAAGTTTCCCCAAATTAGTTTTCAAATTCCAGAGCTAAGGAAATTCTAACTATTTCTAAATTCAAAGGAGCGTTATGGTAGCCTCTAGCTCCACACCAACAAAGAAATTCTTATGCAAGGTGACCCTGCCCCCTCGGAATCTACATATAAGATTAAAATTTCCACATGAAGGGCCCCGATTTAGTGACTCCACCATAATATCCAACCCCGTTGATAATTGTTTTGACCCATCCCTCAATAGAAAGCCTAAATCTTTAAGGGAGGTAGCCTTTGCTAGGTTCCTCAAGATAGGGGATTCATAATCTTTTAGCTCTAGGACCTAGAGCACCATGATTTCTAAGTACATGGTGCCCTCACACACCCATTCCTAGAACTTATTCGGATGTGTGAAGAATATTTTGAGTCTAGAAATCACACCATGCAATGTAGGCAATTGAAGGTGGTAATTACGCCACAAACTATCGGGGACATTTTTTCCCGAGGAAAGACCCGTAGCGCAATTTTTATGGCATGTCCAAACTCAAACTATCTGGGCACAATGTCAAAACAAGGTTTTGTTCCTTAATAGGGAACTAAGACAGGTGGATATGGTAAGTTCGAGAATCACCGGATTTCCCATACCACTGAAATCACTTTTAGCAAACTCTTAGGATGTCTACTCCATGCTTTCCTTCATCTTGGGAAGGATTCAAACAGAGGCATCAAATATTGGAAGATGGAAACCTTGTTGTGAATGAGGTATATTGCCAAAGAGAAGGCATATTGCTTCAACTTCATGGAATTCATCACGAGATCCTTCTTTACAAATAGCTTGACCGATTCTCAGTGTCCATAACCTTTAGGTATTCATTTTATTTGTTTCATCTCATTATTTATCAAAATTCCAAATATTTTAGTCAATTTATGACCCTAAATATCTGGGATGCGGAAGTAGACTCCCAGAAGGTCATACTCATGTCTGCATGGACCCATGTACTGTCTCATTCATCAGACATATATGAATTCTACAATTCTTTCATAGAGCCCCTCTTGCTCAAAATTGATTTAGAAGGGATTGATAACATGATGAATGACTTGGTACATTCTATATTTGCAAATCCCCACATCCCCGCAATTACTTATTCATTAGAGGACATTCCATGATTTTCCTTCATGTTTTTAAGGAGGTTTCCTTCATGCTCCCCATGTTCCTCAAAGCTCAATTGGTTGGCCTCGAGATTACCCGGTAGCTAGTAATCCTGGACATAGAATGGAGCTCAACCCGAAAGAATAAGGAAAATTTTTAACTTCCCTTAAGCAAGGGAGGAATTACCATACTCAAAAGAAAGGTAGAACATGACCTTACAAAAATTTGACCTCTTATGGGTTTTCCATAATTCAAGATTCATGGAGGTGTAACCTAGATGGTAAAATAACTAAGATTCTAGTTGATAACAAGATCCTAGACTCAAATTGAGGTTTAACCTCACCATAGAAAAATGATGGGAGAGCTAGGGTTTTGGATCGAGCAGATGGTGAAAGAAAGTGATTTCAATGGAGATGAGAAGTGGGAGATGGTGAAGGAGCATAATGAGGTGGTCCAACTAGATTTCCTCAGCCTTTGTCTAGAAAAATGGTGTATGGAGAGTCTATTGCTTTGTTCGGGACCACTTGATGACAGCTTGGTTAAAGGGATTTTTGAGGAAGCCAGGTGGTTCATTGGGTTCCTCCTCAGCCAGGATGTGAAGGCCTTCTTGGCCCTTAAGAGGATTCTTGGTCCTGTTTCACTCAAACCTTTTCCAGTGGAGGAACTAGAGTCAACCTTTGTTTGGTTCTACTCGTGTTTCCATCATTCCCTGGTTGATCCAAATCTGGAGCCCTTACTTGCAAAGACAACCCTGATTTCTCCAGTTCTTCCTTTCATGGATGATCCTAAGAAGGAGAAAAAGGTGCTTTGGTTTCCTAATCCATCGTTGGAGTAGTATTTTTCAGATCTGGCGCTCTTGGAGGGACATCCTAAGCCTCCTGGTTGTGTTCTACCTTGTGTTTCATCCAAGGAGAGTGGATTTTTTTAGGCTATGGAGAGCCTATTGTGGGGTTTTCCTTCTTCTCTTTCCTTGTCTTCTGGTTTTCATTTTTCCTCAAGGTCTAGAATGGAGAATGACGGGGTGCCTAATAGTGGTCGAGATCTAGATCCTTGGATTTTTTTGGGGTTAGTCGGTTTTGTTTTCTCCTACCTTTTCAGGGTGTGACAGACTTGGTTCCCCAAGCGTCGTATAAGAAAGTGTCTCAGGTTTCTGTCCTCTCATGTTTGATGTGATTTTTGCCAGCATCTATGTATGTATTTTTGACTCATTTCATTTTCATGTGGCTCATGGCTTTCGCATGCTTTGGTTTTTATTGGGTTTCACTTTGGTGCCACGTTGTTGAGGGTGGTGTGTGAGTCTCGGGGTTGTTCAATTTTTCTAGAGAATTTCTATGGTCTCTCGGCATGGTGAGGTTAGGGTTTTTCCTTGGCCTCTTTGGGCCTACATTTGTTGCAACTTGCAGTGTTTGGTTGGCTATGGGATGTTGACTCTATCTCGCTCTATTGTTTTATTGGGTTCATGTGGTTTCCTTCTCAGTCGGGAGCACTTTTACTCACCCTTTGGGTTCGTGTGTTTGTTGGTTTCCACTTTCCTCTTTCACCCCTGATGCATGATTCCCATTTGGGGTGGTAATATGTGAGGGGTGTG
Organism: Taxus wallichiana var. yunnanensis; assembly: GCA_018340775.1. Lineage (NCBI taxonomy): Eukaryota > Viridiplantae > Streptophyta > Pinopsida > Cupressales > Taxaceae > Taxus > Taxus wallichiana. Next base: position 614,367,740 of record CM031244.1, read on the forward strand.
GTGGCATTAATCATTGCATTTCACGTTCGAGATGTACTTCAGATGTGTGTTTCATCCTTTGTCGTTGGTGTTTCATTTATTTTTGGTTCTACTTTTTATTTGGTCTTTCATCGATTTTGTATTGGGGGTCCCACCAACCCCCGGTTCATAGCTCCATTCAAAATTTAATCATAAAAAAAAAAGATCCCGGACTCTGGAAACATGAGCCTATTAGTGTGGAGACTCATAGTACCCTTAAATGTCTGTAACTAGATGGGTTGAGGCTCTCAGTGTGATTGCACAAAATCTAGCATCTCTCAAAGTGTGGAACCTTGATATTTGAGAGAGCTCTCCTATTAAGGTTGATTCCTATTCCTCTATTCAATGCATACGAATAAATTGGAGAGGATCTATTCTAAATCTACTCTATTCTTGAAGGAGAAGGGTTAAGGAGATGAAATAAAATAAAACTAAGATAACAAGTGATTCACCAAAGGAATGTTAAACACTTATTTTTCAATTTAACATAGACCATGGAAATGAAATACAAACACCAGCACAAATGACCAAACAACAATAAGAGATCAGAAAAACAACAACGAATACATGAAAGGGTCAAGAATCATCCACAGACATATATATTATTGCTCAAGAGTTGATATAGTATATTACAGTGACCAAGAAGCAAAACTTGCATTACAACCCGAATGAGAGGTTAGGAAAGCTCCATAAATCCTCTTATGAGCAAAAGAAGAAGGGAGGCGCAAAACAAAAATATCCAACCTTTTACAATGAGCCTCGATCCTTCCTTTATAAATTCAACACAAAGGGAAGAAGGAGAGAGAAGTGGGAAAAATAGTCACAATTAATGGCCAAGTATCGACCCTTCTTTCAAAATGGACTCTCTGATTGCCCGTTTTTAACTTTTTCCTGACTTTGAGTCTGCCCACATGTCCGCATTCTCAATTTTCATAAGAAATCTTGAAACAGGGCTTCTGAGAGTAGAAAATTGTTTTGACCTGGGGCTTTCATCTATCCTTGAATGGACTATTTCGAAGATGCCTTTAGTTTCTCTACATTTTTTTATTTTGAAATCAACAACTATTATAGGAAACTATGGGTCTCTCTGTCATGAATAATGAAAGGGATAACACGTTCACTTAGAGGCACATTGAACTATGTAACGACACAACCTGGAGCAACAAATAACCTATGCCACAAGTACTTATGGAAACAAAAACTACACTAAAAAACAACATGCATATGCACTTAGGGAAATTAAAATCCCATGCTAATATTTACATGGTGGAACCTCCTTTCTAGTAGCAGTGTTTGAGATGGATCCCGTTCACTGGGATCTGTAATTCTTCACCATCTAATCTAGCCAGCTGGAAGGCATTGCTACTTTTACACCTTGTGATCATGTAAGGGCCACTCCAGATGGCATCAAATTTGGAGTGCTTTCCTGGATTTTCCCGATCTACATCCCACTTTAGAACTAAGTCCCCTTCTTGAAATGTCCTTGTTCTTTCCATCTTGTCAAAACTCTTTTTATCAATGCTTGATCCTTCTCCATGAGTTTCACTACATGATCTCTTACTTCTCCGACTCCCACTACATACCTAATTTCCATAGGTTCAAATTACCAGCTCCAATTTTCATGGTTCAAATTGGGAAACTCCAATGATATGGACAATATTGCCTCCTTTCCATATACAAGCTTGTATCATGAGTTATCTATGGATCTTTTGGATGTGATCCTATCAGCCCATAGATCTGATTTGAGTTTTGTATGCCAAGTCCTATGGTTTTCATCAAGAGTCCTTTTGATAATCCTTAATAGGTTCTTATTTGTGGACTCTCCTTGGCCATTACCCTGAGGGTAATAATTTGATGAAGTGCTGAGATACACAACATTCATTACTGCCCATTCAGTGATCCTTATACCAAGGAAGTCCAATGCATTATCTGATATAATAGTGGTAGGGACTCCAAAAGTGGTGGCTATTCCTTCATAGAAATCCAAGATGTTGGATTCATTTGCTTCTTTTAGTGCCACTACTTTAGTCCACTTGGTGAAATAGTTTGTTGCAATAAGTATCCATTTTTGGCCTTGGATTGAATTTGGGTTAATCACCCCAATGAATTCTAGTCCCCATTACATGAATGGTTGATCCACTGAAATGGGATGAAGGGGAAGGGCTACTAGCTTTTCCTTTCTTGTGAAGAATGCACATTTTTTACACTTCTTGATCCATGAGTAGCATTCCCGAACACTATAGGCCAATAATAACCAGCTTTCATGATCTTGAGAGTTGTTACTCGAGGGGAAAAGTGACCTCCTACTTCTCCATCATGGAATTCATGCAACACTCTCTCAATCTGGCATGTCCCAATGTACCTCAATAGAACACTATTGATATCCTTCTTAAACAAGACACCACCAACAAACACATATGGGATGGCTTGTAGTCTGAAGTATATTCACTTTTATTTGTTCCATTCTAGAGGAACAAACACATTTGAAGGTAATGCACCAAGGCTTGGGTCCAACATGGATTAGGTGCATCATTAGATGGTTTTTCTTGATCATTCTGTAGAAATAGGATAGCCTCTTTTCACTCACACCGACTCAACTCCTATTGCTTGGAGGCAAGTTATTCACACATTCCCTTGCCTCTAACTAGTTTGGTCACCTTGATCTCAATGTCATATTCCATTACCTAGGTGATCCAACCTACCCTCTTCTCATTCAAATCCTTATTTAAAAGGAAGTCCTTGACACTAGAATGAGATACTAATAGTTGAATCTTATTATTTGAGACCAAGTTTCTGAACTTCTTTAAGCTCCTAATAACAACAAGGACCTATTTTTCAATGAAAGATTATTTTACCTCGTAGTCCTCCAAGCTCTGGCTGAAGAAATCTATGGGTTTCTCTGAACCTTTATTGTTAGGCTAGACCAAGATGCCGAGATGGTGTCTATCCTCCAAAATTATATAACATGAAGTCTTTAGAAAATTTGGGTTAATAAGAGTTAGGGCATGTGATATTGTGAGCTTGATGGCCTCAAAACTCTCTTTTCCTTCTGTTTTCCATTTAAATGCAAGGATCTTCTTTAACATCATTGTTAAAGGCTTCACAAGAGTAGAAAAATCAGGTACAAACCTATGAAAAAAGTTTATCCTCCCCAAGAAGCTTTGGAGAGACTTTTTGTTATGTGGAAATGGGATTTTGCAAATGGCTTCCACCCTTTTAGGATCAATTTCCAATCCCTCTCTTGAGACAATGTGTCCCAACAATTTCCCCTCATGAGCCAAAACACACACTTTTTTGGGTTTAATGACACCCCAAATCTTCTACATCTCTGGAATACCTGTCTAAGGTGAAAGAGATGGTTTGCAACATTATTTGAAAAGACAGTGATATCATCAAGATACACCAGACTATGTTGTTAATTAATCCTTTGAATGCCATGTCCATAGCTCGCTGAAATGTTGCTCCAGCATTTGATAGTCCAAATGACATTTTCTTGTAAGCATATGTGCCCCATTTAGTGGTGAAGGCTGTCTTGAATTGATCTTCCTCTTTTACCATTATCTGGTTATAGCTTGAATACCCATATAACAATGAAAACCTCTCAGAACAAGTTACAACTTGTAATATTTGTTCCATTAATGGAAGTGGATAGTGATCCTTAATTGATGCTTTGTTAAGATCACGAAAGTCCACACACACTCGATTTCTCCATTTTCTTCCTCACGGAACCATGTTAGCAACCCAAATTGAATGCTTGATAGGAAAGATGATACGGCCTCAATTAGCTTGTTCAATTCTTTTCTCATGAGAGGATCAATATGGGGATTTATTGGCCTTTGCTTATGTCTGAAAGGCTTATCTCTTGGATCTAATTTGATGGTGTGTTGTGCCAGCTTTGGGTTGAAACCTCTTAAATCTTTATAAGTCTAGGAAAATACATCTGGGAATTCTTGACAAAGTTAAATAAACTCAAATTTTTCTTGTTGAGTGCTTACCTTGCCAATCTACAATGTTTTTCCTTCTTCTATAAAAATGGGTTCTGAATCTTCACCCTTTACTTGAATGTTTGCCTTCTCCTTTTAGAATTGGTCATTTGGGTTGAAGATTGATTCCAAAGTGATAAGACACTTTGGTAGTTTGTTATTCCTTAGCTACACCACTTGATCACCGTATTGTTGCTCCAATCTATCTTGATTCCTGAAGGATAACTTAGCTTCTTCTTGTAGAAAGTTGACAATTTTTTTATCATTTTCAAAGACTTGCCAACTTGTGTTGTTGTCTAGGATAGTTGGCCTTACAACCAACTTGATATGGGGTTGATGCTTATCATTCTTGATACTATCCACAACATCAAATGCTGCCCCAATTGTTGCTAATCTGTCTGCTGCTTCATTCTTCTTCCTTGGGATGGAGTTGATGTTGAATGCCTCAAAATCCTCAATGAGGTCCCATACCTAGTTCTTGTAACTCTTTAACAGGTCATTCTTGGCAGCATTTTGTCCTCGGACCTGATTAGCAACTAGTTCACTATCACCAAACACCTGCAAGTTCTTGATTCCTTGTTTCCTTGCCCAATGCAATCCATGGACCAAAGCCTCATACTCTGCTGTGTTTTTTGAATAGGAAAATTGGAAACAAAAGATGAGTAATATTTCACACCTTTAGGGGAAACCAGCATAGCTCCTCCTCTAGATCCTTGCCTACTTCTTGAGCCATCAAAGAAAATTTCCATAATTCATTTCCATCTTTATGTTCCAGCTTAATGATGTCATGAAGAGGGTAATCCTCCTCATCCGCAACAATATACTCCTAGCTCATATTCCTCCATCTCTTTATAAGAGTCAAAATCATGTCTCTTGTTCACCCATTCTTCAAGAGTCAAGTATGGGATACACCCCACCTTGGTATCTACCTCACAAATGCTTAGGAGGTCCTCTTGATGAAAGGCTAAACAATTGGCATTGATCGGGCTAGGTACATAAGACTTAATATGGTAATCTACTATGGGCTCAGATCTGATTGTGGCCTTAGCTCCATACCTTGTTCTAAAATCCTATGCGTATAATCAGCAGACAAATAGCCTCCAATTTTGGCAGTGAAGTCCTGGACAAACACAATGCAAAATGTGGTGGCAAGTCTATGACTGATACATTTTACAATATAGTCACATTGGGGCAAGCATGTAGTGTGAGGCTCAAATATTTGATGACTCCAACAGTTGTCACTGTTGTCCCATCCAATTGCACTACCCCTCTGAATATGACTTCGTATTGAAGACCTAGTTGATCATCTATTTTCTTAGGCATCATGAGCTACTTGCCCCGAATCAATCATGTAATTATGTACCAATTTTTCCCCAATGATCAATGAAACATAGAATGGAGGGGCTTCAGATTCTTACCTTGTTTTCCTCCATGGTTTCCCAGATCTGGGCTGCATTGGTAAACACTTTCTCTTACTAGTTAGGGGGTTGATTTGAGCTTGACCAATTGGCCATAGTAGTCTGCAATAGATCTCTCTATCTTGGAATGGCCAATGACTCCCACATTGAAATGTTCACATTTGTCTTCTTCATTTGTTCAATGATGTTAAATGAGCTATCATTTTTCTACCCCTTTCTTGGTACATTTTTCTCTTACACATGGGTTGTTACAACTAGTTCTTGAGTGGGTTTAGAAGGTGGCTTGGACTAGCTCTGCATATTGGGAGTTACATTCTGAGTGCCAATACCTTGTGGATTAATGGAGGGTTGAGGATTACCAGATTTTAGTGATTGTCCTTCTCTCGATATTCCTTTTCTTGGAACACCTATTGGTAGCTACACTTTGAGAAGGGGCTTAATTCATTCCACATAAGTCTTGACTTGCCAATTGACAAGCATAGTTTCATTTGGAGGTGTCTCTTATTGAGCTCCTTACGCTGCTGATTTTCCCCTTGATTAGACTCTTGTGACACACCAATGGTCTATACCATCAAGGCCTGGTTTAGTGCACCATTAAAGCACATTATTGATTATGTGGCTGATTACATGGGAAACACCAATAATATTCTTGGGACATGTTGTTTTGTGCTGAAACTAATGCCCTTGATGTTGAATCTTTATTTGGATCATATGACCGAACGGTCTCTAACATGACTTGAGGTTTTCCTTGGTTTTGATTTTGATTTATAGCATGAGTTGGTGGCCTATTTTGTTGATATGGGGGTCTAGCTAGATACTAATTTGAGGATGATATGGCCTAGAACTCTGAGCTTGTTTCCTCTTGATAGTTACTAACTCATTCCCTAGGTTCTGAAGTTGTTTCATAACTTCTTGAAGCTCTTTTAAGGTGCTAGAGGATGAGGTGGAGGCTTTAGCTGAACTTTGATTCCTAGGAGTGGGTATAGAAGCTAATGTGGGTGTCTGGCTAGTGCTTGGATCTCCTAATTTTAGATATAGAGGCATAGGTTTCCTAGGTGTAAGTTTTCTAGCCTGAATTAGACAATTTTCAGCTCCTATGGAAATGCTATAAGCTGCAGGTAAGGTTGTGCCTCCCATTGAATGAATCATTAAAGCAATATCAAAATTTAGAGCTCTAAGAAAGTATAAGAAAACACCTTCATCTGTGGGCCTTACAGCCAATAGAATCTTGTCCCAGGTCCTTTGGAATCTGAAGTTGAAATCTGTTAACTTCTCATTAGGGGCCCTCTTGATGGTTGTCAAATGCTCTAACAAGGACATGTTATCCCCTTTTTCTCCAAACTGGTCATGGAGAGCTCTGCACAAATGGTCCCAAGTCTGAATAGAGCCTGTTGCTAGACTCTGAACCATTGTGAAGCTTTACCCTTGAGTGAAGAGGCTAGAAACTTGACTACAATGTCCATCTTAGTGATCTTGTGGATTGCACAAACATTTACAATGTCTTGAATGTGGCCACTAGGATAAGTTTGGTTCTCTCTAGTGAAATATGGGATGATTTTTAAATGTTATCACTGGGGACTGGATTTTGTGCATTGAGAATGAGTGGGATGTTAACATTGAAATTGACATAAGGATTGGGTGGTTATGCCATTCTGATTAGCCTGAGAATCCTTGTTGATTGAATGAATGGCCTACCAGGAGGAGGCGTTGACAAGGTTCTATTTGGTGGAGATGGAGACCTCTGGGCTCTTCTCCCCTTCTCCTTTTGTCTAGGGACACGTGTAGATAGAAAAATAGGCCCTCTTCTCTAGTTCTTGACCTTGTTTGTATTCTTCTCATGAACTTGACAAGCTTAGACTATTGAAACTAGTGGATTCTATCCCTTTTGGAGTCATCAGATGTGCAGTTTCAAAGCTTATTAAAAGCTAAACTCACAGCAAGTGCACATCAATCTTACTATAATAAATATGGAGACTTCTTGAGTCCCTCCCGGGCGTGCTAAAAATGTAAGTGCAGAATCACAGCACCCTTGAATGTTTCTGAACTAGATGGGTTGAGGCTCTGGTGTGATTACACAACATGGAGCATCTCTCAAAGTGTGGGACCTTGTGAGTTGAGAGATATCTCTAGATTAAGGCCGGTTCCTATTCCTTTGTTCAGTGCATACAAATAAATTACAGAGGATCTATTCTAAATCTACTCTATTCTACTAAGGAGACAGGGTTGAGGAGATGCAAGAAAATAAACTAAGCTAATGAGGTGATGCACCAAAGGAATGTTAGACACTCATTTTGCAATTTAACATAAACCACAGAAATGCAATACAAACACCATGCACAGATGACCAAAATGTAATAAGAGATTAGAAAAACAACAAAAATACATGAGAGGGTCGAGAATCATCCACAGACATATATATTATTACTCAGAGTTGATACAGTATATTGCAGTGACCAAGAAGAAAAACTTACATTACAACCTGAATGAGAGGTTAGGAAAGCTCCACAAATCCTCTTGTGAGAAAAAGAAGAAGGGAGGGCACAAAATAGAAATGTCCAACCTTTTACAATGAGCCCCGACCCTTCCTTTATAGATTCAACATAGAGGGAAGAAGGAGAGAGAAGTGGGAAAAATAGTTCAAAGCTCAACCAACTATCATTAATGTCTCCTACAAATCCACCCCAAATCTGTCATGTCTGCATCAATTACTTGTTTGGCACCTTGAAGGAGGAGAAATGGCAGATCGGATCAAATTCAATCTAGTTATTAGGGACAAATAGATCCTATATTAATGTCACAAAGATGTTTCTTCATTTTTTCCCCACCTAACCTCTCCAAAATTAAATTTTTAGATCTCCATGGTATAGATGAGGCTGAGATCTTTCCAACGGTGCCCATTTGAAATTTGAATCGAGTCCATACAAAAATGGTGGCAACCAGTTGTCAAAATGGGTCTTTAAAACCAGACACGTGGAGGGCTTGCACATGTCCTGGGGACTACTTTTGGATCTTACTTTTTAAGTTGTGTCAGGTCGACACGTGGCTTATTTCATGGCCTACTTAGTTTCCTCATGTTTTAGCTAATTCCTTTTACTTGGCAGGGCCATACCTTTGACCAGGGACACATGGAGGCCTGGCACTTGTTTGGAAACCTGCCCCAAATTTTACCTTTGAAGGAGCATTGTGCTGACACTTGGCTTCCTCCACTAGCCTATCTCTACTTTGACTATTCAACCCCAACCCTATCCCTTTTTTCAGACCTGGGACACGTGGAAGGTCCGCACTCATTTGGAAACCCACTCAAGATTTTACCTTTGAAGGAGCATCGGGTTGACATGTGGAAGCCTCCATAGGCTCTTGGACTTTTCAATGGCTGCTCTTACTTTTTTGGGCCCTAAACACGTGGCAAGTTGGCGCTCATTTGGGGATCACCTTTTTGGGCCATGCTTTTGAAATTGCGTTAATGCAACATGTGGTGTCTTCTGCTGGTTTTCTGTACTTAATCGATTTTGAGCCCACTCTATCCCATTTTTCAACTTGGACTACGTGGCGAGCCCACACTCATTTGGGTCTCGCTTTTGGATATACCTTTGGAGATGCGCCAAGATGATGCGGGGCAGCTTCCGCTAGGACCTTTATACTTAGTCTTTTTAGGCCCACCCTATCCACTTTTTTAACTTTTAGTTATTAACTTTGCCCCTCTTTGGGCCTGGGACACATGGAAGCCTAGAACTTGTTTGAGTCTCGCACCCTTTATATTCAATCTTTGGAGATGCACTGCTTGGACACTTGGTAGCTTCATTGACTCTCTATACTTAGCAAAATTTTGGGGCTCATTCTAAGTCATTTGCAGAGCTCGAAGAATTCAATTTTTCATTATTTCTTCTACCTCAAGCCTTTTATTTTTTCCTTCCCGACCATGCTCCTCCATTTTAGAAACTTCCTACTACCTGCTCATGGATTTAAAGTGTGGATTCATTTGACGGAAAGGTTTTCTTGAATTTCTTCCTACACGGGCCATGTTTGGTCTACTTTATTAGGGAACAAAATAGAGATAACAAAGCCTAGGAAGTTTTTTTGACACAAGGTGAAGTCCCCAGGAGGAGTCACCTGACACATTTATTGATCTCTAAGACATACCAACCCCGAGCTGGGATTCATTCCATCAGGTCAAATACAAGTATGATCGCACTCTTACTATGGCTAAGGTACTTGAGAAGCTCTAAAAGAGAAGGATCTGGAGTGTAGAAAAATCGAGGCCTTTTGGAAATATAGGAAGGATATTGGTCATACCACCACAAATTTGAGGGCATCTATAATCATGAGCAAGTGGGAAAAATTATGGGATGTGGATCATGTGTCTCGAAGTAGAGAGTGAGGATATGGTCACAATCACATCGGGATGGCCCGTGAAATCAACCATAAAGTCCTCTGGCCCCTAATGAAAATAATCACCTGTCCCACCTCAATCTTTCATTCCTCAATAGAATCTTCCATTCTGGCTTCCACGCCACAATCTCTAGTTATCCCTGGGGAAGGGCCCGTGGAAGAAATAGCCTCCGACCCACTACACAAGAGGTTAAAATCAATAGTAGTTTTTGTTTCTCCTTAGCCTCTCCCTCCCCCGGAGCTCCATTTCAATCTCCCCCTCCACCTCCCTTTTCCCTTTCTAGAGGATTTCCTTTGTCTTTTGCTCCATCGTAGACTCTCCCTCCACCCCCACCACTTTGTTTCCATAACTTCCCTTAAACATATCATCCTTTTCCTCCCCGCATGATGACATCCTCCTCCACATCCCTTCTAGATTTGAGCCCCAAACCACAAATTATAATCCCTTACGGCCTACCACCTAGTTTCCCATTCATGAGAGGCATGGTCCGCTCTTCATCTAAGTTTTTGAGTGTTTGAGTCTCGCAAGGCTGCCCAGAGATAGTAGAATGACAAAGAATAAGGAGATTATGGCTGAAGCTACCAAGCACATGTAGTCATTATATTACCATCAACAAAGTTCCTTAACAATCATCCATCTTGTCCCTCAGATATCCAAACCCACAAGGAAAATTCAGCCAGAGGATTATTCCATTAGCGATATCGTGGTCGATTTTTTGGAGTTTTAACCTCAGGATAAGGTTGAATTAATGAATGAAACTGAGGTGTAGTCATTTTTATACCCTTCACAGAATAGGAAAATCCCATGCACATCGGCCTATCACCCAATGGCGGTGCACTCACTCGAGGTATGTGTGGGTGTCGAGTCTCTCCTTTATGTGAGTTTTGTGAGAATGCATCATCTTAGAACAAACAATCAAATGCAAGACAAAAAATAACTAAACCACATTCTTATGAACTTAGGAAAAAAATTATCTCATTGTTTGTAGATAAGGGAAATAACAAGCAATACATGAAGATGGTTCATTTAGAAAGGAAATGCATAAGTATTGAACACAGATGATTTATAACAAAGAATTATATTCATACTAAAAGAGTTAATAACCCACATTACATCCCTTGAGGTCATAACAAATCCTCATATAGTTATGCAAATCCAAATCATGCATTAGAGCTATGTTATGCTCATCATATTACAAAGAAAAATGAGAAACCATCCCCTATAATGTATTAAATGATCATAGAGATTTTCTTATTCCTAGCTATAACACCCTCCATTTTGTTTCTTTTGGGATTTTCCTCTATTCAACTCTCTCCTTTTTCTTCTACCAGTGCTTGTATAGATAATCTTAGCACCCACCTCTATACCTTCAAGATGTTACAGATCGGTCACCAAGTGTGAAGTGGTCCTCCATGGAAGCATGCCCTCACATACCCGAGCTCTCCACTCTGCATGATGATGCTCTTCTAGAAAACTTCCAACGCATGCCTAGAATATTCCATTTTTGATCCATAGTCACCAAGTGCTAGCACCTTATCCACAAGGGTCATGATTTTCTTGTGTGCTACCTAGGATGCCGAATATGGCTAAGTACAAACACCCATTTTTCCTTGCATGTGTTCTGTCATCACCAATCTAGCACTATTATAATTCTCCACTAGGAAATCCTAGTGCTATGATTATTTACTAATGCACATCTTTTAGTTTGGCGAGATGTAATCTAGAAACACAACAATAGACATAACACAAGAATACCATAGACTATGATACAAAGGAATGATGACAAATATGAAATATAAGTGTAAATTATAATATCAAAATGAAATTTTTACAATCTCACCCATGAAGTACTTCAAGTGTTACTATTGATGGAAAATCACAGCACCCTTGGTTGTCTACAACTCGATGGGTTGAGACTCTCGGTGCGATTGCATAACATGGAGCTTTTCCCAAGTGTAGGACCTTGTGAATAAGGAAAGCTCTCTGGATGAAGGCCGTTTCCTATTCCTCTATTCGAGATGCACACATAAAAATGTAGAGGTTTACTAAAAACCTAATCTATCTATCCAAGGAGATAGGGTAAGAATATGCATAAAAATAAACCTAAACTAACAAAGGTGATGCACCGAGGAATGAAGAACATCTATCTTGCCAATAAACACAAACCATTAAAATGCAATGCAAGATCATGCACAAATATCAAAATTTGTAGTGAAATATCATGAGGATACAAATGAACATAGATAAGGTTGAGAATCATCCATAGACATGCATTATTTTCTCCAAATATTGATACAATACACTACAAAATGCCAAGAGGCAAAGTTGCATTACAATTTTAGATGGGAGGTTTGAAATCCAAAAATTCACCTACGAAAGAGAAGAAGGGAGGGGCAAAACAAGAATGTCCAAAATTTAGAAAGAAGCCCCTCATTAAAATTTATAGGAAGAATGAGAGAGGGAAGAGGGAGGAATTCCAAATCTACCCCAACCACCTCTAGATTGTATTTAATTCATCTCATTATGGTGGTAGGTGAGAACCCTAGCAAACCCAAAAAATGGCGAACTATATTTTGTATTTTTGAAGAAATTTTTCTCACCCAATTAAATATATCTAGTTGTAGTTGGATAGAGGACCTTGTAAGATTTCCAAAAAGTCCAACCTTGCATGAATCCAAGCTCCCTGTGAAAAGTTATGGCCATTTGAATATCTGGGTCAGGGTTTGCTTCCTATCGGGGTGTCAACGCTCAAAATGTTGCACCTCCTGAAGATGTGCCTCAGCGCATCCATCCTCATGTCAAAATAATCTTACATGTACCATAGGCACTAAAAATTTCATGTCGACATCTTCTACTCTGCGCCTCCAACCTGCACCATGGCATGACTTTTTCATGTCGACATCTTCTACTCTGCACCTCCAACCTGCGCTGGGCGTGACTTTTTCATGTCGACATCTTCTGCTCTATGCCTCCAACCTACACTAGGGTTTGAATTTTTCATGTCGACATCTTCTACTGTGTGCCTCCAACCTGTACTAGGGCGTGACTTTTTCATGTCGACATCTTACGCTCTGCGCCTCCAACTCGCGCCTTCTTAAGGTGTGCCTTGGATGTTAGTGAAACAATGAATATTGGGCTTTGAGTTTCTTTGATTTTCATATTCTTTTGTTTGTCTATATTTACCTGGGGAGGGAGATATATACAGCAATTACCAACTCCACTTGCCTTCCAACAATAACTATGGGATAAACTTCACAATTACACCTCTTAATGGCTTATTTAACACACCTAAATGATGGCTTCCTTCACACACTTACTCATACAATATTTCTCACTACTTCATTCTATGCTAAATGAGGGGGTGGCATCTCTATTAATATAACTTTGGGCTTATCCACCTTATCTCTAAGATAGGATAAGAAATCTTCTTGAGCGAATCATATTCCATACCTTAACTCTTATCTTTACATGTAAGCTTATCTTTTAAGATAAGATAAACCTTATCATTTCACATGGGTTCCACATTTTTAGACTTTTTACAAATAAAATACACAAAATATTTATGACCTCACTCCTTGTCCTTATTACCAATATAATATTTCTAATTCCTAATCATGTAGACCCTACTTTTCTACTTACCCTAACTTTGACATTTTAACATTACCAAACCACTTACGACAAATATTTACTTTTTACCACAACATTCCTATTATACTTTGACTGTTACCATACTATACATTATTGGCGGCGTCATACCGGTAGCACCATTATCTTCTATCGAATGCTACTACTAATTATACTTAACAACATCCTATTCCTAATACATACATTAATGAAATAGAAATTATGGAGGAAAATTTAGTGTCGACAGTTCAACCCACGCACACTTCTTTTTCTAGGTCCCATGCACCCACGCTCTTTCTTGTACTTAGCGATATTTTGGGGCCCAACATGTAGAGATAGTCACTAAAGACTATTTGAAGCTTAGTAATCAACTAAAGAAGGTATAGTCCAACCTTTGGAAAGTAGAATCCATGGTCGCTACTCACCAAGCTAAGATAAAGGCCAAAGGGAAATAAATTGACCAACTCCATAAAGATTTGAAAGGAGCCCCTGTCTAAGAGACCCTCATAGCTTTACGGGAAGAGGCACTGTAATCTAGACCAATTTACATACGGTTGAGGCGTATAATGGTGACATCCTAACGAATCTAAGATCATTTGATGATGTGGTCAAGGATTTGATGCATAAATTGGGGCAACAATCCGAGAAGGGAGGAATTGTAACATTAGTGCAATGGTTGTATGCCTCCTTCTGTGACCGAATTACTACAATGGTGATGGCCTTATCCCGCACACTCGAGATATATATATGATGCTCAATTATTGTACTTGAATATAGAATCTACTTCTCAACCATCATCAACACAATTTCCGCCAAGGTCCATAAATCCAAAGTCTTGATTTAGAAGCTTTATGACACTTGAGACTCCACCTTTCAAGGGGAAGGGATCATAAATAGGTGGATCATTGCTGTAAAAATTAATGATATTATGAGTTGTGACAAGGCTTCCACCAAATGCTAGAATCTCTTGGCACAACTACACCATGGGATCAGGGAGAGGAAGCAAATCATTAACAAGCTAGTTCAGTTAGGCTTCCCTTCTCCCTTCCCTGATGATTCTACGGTCCTCACAAAGGACCAAATTCAGCAACTCCTGATCACTAAATGCCAAGACAAGACTATCTTTTAGTCTTTAAAGGAGAGCTCTAGTGTAGTCGAGGTGGAGACCATCTTAAACCCTATTGTCAAGTTGGAGTTCCACGTACATGAAGTAGTGCAGAACCTTCACAATTTCTCGTATAAGGAGATAATTGAGCTCACCAAGCATTTAAGGCATTGCAGAGGAGAACCTACCCAACCGAAGAGGAATGGGTTAGGTATCAAGCTGTGTTGTATAAGCTCTGAGTGGCATTTGGTAAAGCCATAATTTTGATATTTTGAGAATGGGAGATTATAGGATTCTTCCATGGTGGACGAGTCCCTTGGTGAGTCGCCATAACTATAGAGCTATTTTGTATAAAGTTCTTTCGATAAATAAAACCCTTTTTTGTTTCCCCTTCCTAGATTCTTTTGTTTTCTTGGCTCAAAAAATTGACTAAGTATAAAGATGAATGCAGAGGGTATCCACGTGTCTCGCTAGTGCAATTGGGATATGAAAAAGAAGGAAGGGGACACAAACAAACACACACTCTCCACATGTCTATCGGGTGCACTTTGAAAAGTAGAGTCTAGGTAAAATCCTTTAGAAACATCAACCCACCACATAACAAGGAAGAAGCTTCATCGACTTAGGAAATGCAAGCCATATAAATTAAAGACAACTGTAGATATCCCTGAATGAGAGTAGTTGAGATTTCGGCCTAGAAAGCAAAGATCATGTAAGAGAATTGAATGCTAGAAATTAAGGCTCTAGTTCTAAACATTAGGGCTAGAGCCCCAAGCATCTATAAAGGAATACAACATCCCAGAACAAAGGGAGATCTTTCTTGGGAGAAAAAGAGGTGGAAGATAAGGAAAACATGAGAAGTTTCAGTTTTGTAATAGCTAGACTTAGCGAAATATTTCATTATAAGGAGATTTTAATCTATGCCATATTGGCCTTATGTATGATTTTCTCTATATATTAATTTCTTGTTCTATGCACTTGAGCTCTTCATACTCGAATCTTCATTTCGTTAAATAATGTTAGAAAGTTATGCATCTATCATGTTATATGCCCTTAGATTTTGATTTATCTTTTATTGTGTCCTATTGTGTTTTCCACCCCCTTTTATATATCTTGATTTAAATCTAAGGTATCACTAAATAGGTAGATTATGCTTTAATGCTCTTTGAACTATTTAGATCGAACTCTCTAGACATTTCTCCTTCCGTAGGATTTATCTTGGTGCATCACCCTCCGTTAAGTTTTATGTTTCTTTCCAGCTTTCTCCTAACCTTACCTCATACAACAGAGAAGAACCAGCTTCATTAAAAATTTAGGTCACCTTAGGGTGCACATCCCACTAACCTAAGGTTTCCTATGACTCTGATGGTCCATCCACAAGGATAATCATCAATAGGTACCCACACTAGAACAAGAGTACAAAAGGAAGGTTTTACATGCAAACCTTCCTCCTTACAACCCTAACTATGATAAGGAGATTACTTTAAATGTGGTTGTTGATGGATGGCTTCTGAGTAATATCTCATTGACATGGTGCGAGAGGTCAATGTTCTTACCTTATATGCATGGAATCAAATGGGAAGGCCCGCATTACAACCATCTTTGAATGTGTTGTATATGGAAAACAAGACTAAGGCAATGCCCATTGGATTCCTAAAGGATGTAGTTATCACCATTCAAGGGGCCAAGTTCATTGGAGACTTCAAATTCTTGGTTCTCGCTGAGGTAGAAAAATTTCTAGTGTTGCTTGGGTGCCCATGGTGTTACAAGAACAATGCCGACTTGCGGTTTAACAAGGGGTATATCAACTTTGAGAACAAGGAAGAAAGGGTGATCATCCCTTTAACAGATGGGAAGTCAATGCCCTATATTGAGCCCTTAGGAGAAGTCCTTGACAAAATATATGTGCGCTCCATCAGAGATCCTGAGATAATTCATCCCATGGAGGGAGTCATCTAGTTTGAAGATGCTCAATCCTTGAGTGATACCACTAGTGTGGCATGTGACAATTGGGTGCATGGGACTTATAAGTTGATTTCGTGATAGTTGAGAGGATCTGTAACAAGGGTAACTAAGGCATGATCAGTCAAGTATCTAGGAGGGAAGAATTTTCAAATGACTCTTGAGGATCATATCGTGAAATTTTCTTGCACGAAATGGAAGCTCAAAGTGGGAAAATGAGGATGAGGGATGGGGATGCTTAATTATAACCTACTTGGAACTGCGGTGTGCTAGTGGGCTACACATCGGGAGATCCTCCTAGAATTACATGAAGTAATAATTGAATTTATTTGTAAGTTTTTCTAGGAGAAATGCACCCATGGTCATATAAGACTAAAATGGTAAAGAGACCACCTCAATTCATATCCAAGCATGTGAGAAGGCCTAGATGGGAAGCGCATAAACGTTACTTGCCTTAATTATGGGTGTATAAGTTGTATTCCACCTTATAAGGCTATGCACATGCATGGTATATTCATTTAGAGATGCATCATCAAACAGTTAATTGGTAGGAGTTGGCGGTTGATCTCATTCAAGATTTTGAGTATATGAGTAAAACACCATTAGTGGATAAGGCACTACAAGTGATCAAGTGACTTATGATGGGAGATAGTGTTATGACAGAGGATAGGCTATTGGAGTTATTGTGTGAGTCTTATTTTGAGATGCACCTCAATGAAGAAGAATTAGAGGAAGTACAACTTGAGTCATGCATGCATGGAAAAATAAAAAGGAAATATGGTCTATGTAGTAGATGGAGAAGAAATGGAAATTTTGGATGTTAGCCATTCTGAAGGTATGCACAAAGTCATAGATAGCATTGATGAGAAAGAACATGCCTACCATGAGCCCTTTAAAATAAATAAGGTTAACATTGGGATAGAGACAGAACCTAAGGAAGCTATCATTGGGGACTATTGGTTGGAAAAAGAAGTTTCAAAGGTCATTGATCCACGCACGAGTTATAGGATTTTTTCCTGGTGGGTACCATGAACTCAAAGGTGTCCACCATTTGTTGGGGGAGATGAAGATAAAGTTGAAGGAAGGTACACACCTGATTCAGAAGAGGCCTTATCGGATGAATCCAAACTTGTGCGTGCATGGTCAAGGTAGAAATAGAAAAAAAGATAGCATATGGTATCATTGAGGTAGTGGAAGAATCAAAATAGATAGACCAAATGGTTATCGAGTATCAAGATGAATGGAAGGATAAGAATTTTGTTGACTACAGGGATCTAAATGTGGTATGTGTCATTGATCCTTTTCCAACCCCTTTACTAAAGAAATATTGGAGGGAGTAGTCAAGCGCAAAGTCTACTCTTTCACGGATGGGTTCTCAGGATATCACCAAGTCAGGATTGCAAAAGAAGACCAAAGAAAGACAACTTTCTCCATTGAATGGGGAAGTTTTTCCTACATAGTTATGCCTTTTAGATTGAATAATGTGCTTGTTGTGTTCTCACGCATCGTGGTACAAGCATTTCAGGACTTCATCCATAAGTTTCTTCAAGTTTACCTAGATGACTAGACTGTGTATGGATTGGTGAAAGACCATTGTGAAATTTAAGATTGAGGTTTGAGAGATATTAGAAATTAAGGATATCCCTTAACATTAAGAAATGTGTCTTTGCTACCCAATTTGGAACCCTATTAGGACACATTATATTCAATGAAGGCTTACTAATAGATCCCACACAAGTTTCAGTTATTATGGGATTAGGGGATCCTACTAGTCAAAGTGCAGTGTGTGGATTCCTTGGGCATATGGGGTATTAAAGAAAATTCATCAAGGGTTATGCCAAGATCACCATGCCCTTGAAGGAATTTCTAAAACACAAGATTTCCTTTCATTGGGGAGATGTGCAGCAGAAGGCATTTAAAACTTTAAAGGATAGGCTTGTCACGACGCCCATAATATGTTTTCCTTCTTGGGATAAGCCTTTCCATGTGCTGTTGATGCCTCGGGGACAAATATGGGAGTAGTACTAGTACAACCTAGTGAGGGAATTTTGATCATCACTTGTGTTTTTAAGTAGAAATTTGACACCGTAGAAAAAAATTACACAACTAATGAGTTTGAAGCATTTTCCATGATCTACGCACTTTACAAAAGTTTAGGAAGTATTGTTGGTAACACCATTTATATTCTACATAGACCACATGGCATTGGAATACTTAGTTAACAAGCCCATGCTACAAGGGCACATATATAATTGGATCTTATTATTTCAAGAGTTTAAGTTGATAGTGGTCATAAAAAAGAATAAGCAATTCCAGGACCTCGACCACTTATCAAGGATTAACTCGGGGAGGACATGCAAAGCATTGAGGATGCTATGTTGGATGCGCAACTATTTAGATTGTGGCACACACTCTCATACTTGGAAGATATCACATTGCTCTTAAAAATAGGTTTGGCATTGGAAGGGATGAAGGTTAGAGAAATTAGTTAGCAATACGCATTGCAACCTACATGTTGATTAGTGGAGACTGCATAAGTTAGGTTGTGATGAGGTTTTGCACCGATGCTTTGTTGGAACATGAGCACATGGAAATTATGGAAGAAGTGCATGGTGGGATTATAGGAGGACACTATACGGGAAATGATACCACGTAAAATATTTTATTAGCGGTATTTGTTGGGAAACCATCTACTAAGATTGTATTGAGTTTTATAAGGCTTGTGACCATTGCCATCACTTTGAAAAACACGGAAAGAGGGATGAAATGCCTTTGCGAATGATATCAAAGTGTTGAACCATTTGAAAAATGGGAAATCAAATTTATAGGGCCAATTTCTCCAACCGCACGAAGGATTGGTTTGTGGTATATAATTACTTGCACTGATTACTTAACATGATGGGCAAAGGTAGTGCCTACAAAGGATTGCACCACATCGATAGCTACTAGAATTTTATGGGAGAACATAATAAGCGGTATGGTTTTCCTTTAAGTTTAATAAGTGATATATGTACATATTTCCTTAATGAAATGGTCAATATTCTCTTGGTTGAATTTATGGTGGCCCATTACAAGACTACCCCTTATCACCCTCAAGTAAATGGAATCTTTGAGGCATTTAATAAAATACTAAGTCACACATTGACTAATATTTGTGACGTTGGAAGACAAGATGGGATGACAAGGATCAATCCTAAAAGGTATCGATGTCAAGTGGTTAAATGGGCATATAGGACAGAGAGAACCGCATAAAAAAAAAAAGGGTCAATGAACAAGGCCACACCATTTTGACACGCGTCAATTGGTGTTTGGCATTAAGGCTATTTTATGCGGCACAACAAAATTCTTTCGCGTTACCATCGCTCTACTTTTTCATCGAAAAAATATCCGCGTGTCGCGCGTCAATAAACTCTCTTTTTGCGTAGGAGGGTTATCTTGATGAGAAAGTGTTGCACGAAGAAAAGATTGATAATTTCATGCAAAGTTAGATGAAAGGTGATCACTTGTATATGGATTCGAGATGACATAAAAGTGAAAGTCAATGACAAAAGGCATGGAATGATCATCATATCAAGAACAAGAAGTTTGAGGTTGGGCAGATGGTGTTTTTGTATGATTCCAAGTATATGTGCCATCCTAGGAAGTTGAAATTCCATTGGTTTGAACCCTACATCATCTCATACATTCGGGATATATGATTTGACAAATGTGAACTTATCTAGATTATATAGGGGATAGCGTTGGATGGGACATGATTACGAATGTGTCATCGGTCATTTCAAAAATGGGATTAGGTTGAATATTCACCTATTATAAATAAGTCTTCTTGGTGTTTGTAATAAGGTAGTATTTCCAATTAGTTTATAATTTCCCTTTATGCTTTTCTTTTCTTATGTTTCCCTTTCTCGTTGCTTGTTCCTTTATTTTTGTTTCATTTTGCACCTTGTGCACTAGTAACCACATTATTTTTCCAAGGTTGTGTATGCGCAGAGGACCGCACATCTATTTTAGTGTGGGGTGGAGTAATACAAAGTATAAGCATATAATAAAAGTTAAGTGGCCTAGTACAAGGAATCACGTAAGGTTGAGAAAGCACGTGAGGAAATGATGGATGAATAATTATGGTGTTGAGGCTATAACAGAGATCACGTATAAAGAAAGAAGAGTATAGGAATAACATGAGGTAGGTGAGGGAAAAAATTAGGTAAATGAAAAAGAAGTTCCTTCGGTGATGTAGACACATGCGTAAGAGTCTTTGGTTGGATTGGATTTTTGTGCACCATAAGGTTGTAAATGATTTATTTTGCATAGGATGTGGTGCGTGGGTAAGGGCGCTTAAAGTCGACTCGGTGGAAAAATCCACATTTAATGTTAAAGTACATTGGTAGGTGGCATAACATTTATTGTTGGAGGGAAGAAAAAACTATAAATACAAGGTTGGGTAAGTCATTTTCTATCTTGTTATTACGAAGTTGAAGTGCTCTTGTGAACTAGGGCATCTAGAGAGAAATTTGTGCGAAGGAAGGAGAATCCAAGAAATTTGATTGTGTGACTAGAGTAGATATATAAACCAGAAGGAAGGAGTACACGGGCTTGAGGAAAGGTTATGTGAAGAGCATCATCTTGTGGAAGGTTTTCCTAGTTAGGGTTTGATAGCTAGAGAAAAAGATAGAAGGCGTTTATTACGGGAGTTGAGTTGAGTTTAGAGTGTAGCATAGTAGCAGAGTAGAGTAAATTTGTAGTTATCCAAAAAAAAATCATGACACCCAAGAAAGAAACCATTTCACCAAAGAAACCGAAGGGCAAGGGCAAAGGAAATAAAACCACTACCATCGTGAGCACCAACAAAGAATGGTACGTGGAAATGCAATACCAGATGGAGTATTGATAGGAAAGGAATGGGTGTCACATCTAAGGTAAATGACTGAGTGATTATAACCATTGCATGAGCACAAATGAGAAATAAATGGTGCTAGAGTTGGTTCACCCAGCTAACAAAAGGACACCATATGGGATGCCTATTTATAGTGACGAGGTGAAGGTCAAATTGGAGAAGGCAAGATTATTGCAATTGTATGAGTTGCCTTACTTTGGCAAGTTTGAACACCTTTATCAATGGTGAATTCACACATGTGCATGAGGATAAATTTTATTTTATGGGCGCAAAGTGTGTATAACACTACAACTGATATCTCGGTACATAGGCCACATTTGCAGAAAGGAGATAACATATATGATCATCAAAGTGACAAGGAGGATATCAAGGAGATTATAGCTGCGTATGAATACAAAAAAGGGTCATGATACTTTGACATCGCCAAGATTCTAGAACTGTTATGAGGATGGCCGTGCACTTGGTAACCAAGCTTAATTATCATGAACAATATACACAAGTGAACAAGGCATGGCTAAATGTATGCCAGAAGATATCATAGGGAACCATCTATAACTTGTTTGCTTTAATCGCGGATGAGATCATAAGTAGCACGAGGAGGGAGAAAAGATATTATTTAGTAACATCCTCCTCACCATCATCTTTTCATAAATTGGAGTTCCAGATGGGATGGAAAATTTTGTTTGGGAATATCCAGATGAGGATCCCTCACCCGTAAAGAGATTTGAAAAATAAACTTGTGAAACCATGATGGCCACTCATAAGGAGTGCTGGAGAATTGGCATAAATGAATGCGTGACACATTCAGGGTAGAGTGGAGGATCCCAGAGTAGTTACCCACACTTATGGATGGAGAAACATAATTTGCAGTGTACCAACACTTCTACATTGGTAGATTTACTTTAACAAATGGGACTAAGGGTTCATGTTACAAGTTTCCTTTCTCCTTTACCATGCAATACTTTCAGGTAGGGTCAACGAGTTCAAAGATGCCAAAAGACTAAGGTTCGATGTTAGTGAAGTGGACCAAGACCACCGTGAGCTGCACCGAAAGCTCATGTATCCTAAAAGCACACGTATGTGGAGAAGTATGTCTCCCATGAGGTTTAGATGATGAAACCAATAACGCTACCAATCGTTGGAAGGGCTGCAACAAGAATATATCTTTGCATAAGGCCAAAGTTTGAGAAAGGTACATATCTGGAGAATGATTTCTCCATACTAGAAGACCCCACATGAAGAAATAAGGTTGCATCGAAGAAGAGAGAAAGAGAAGAGGGGTAGGAGAAGAAAGCACCAAGTGTGCAGACCACACAATTGGTGGGTACACCTGAAGCAGTCATGAAGCCTAACACTTATGCATGGAGAAAGAAGTCTCCTATCAAGGAAAAGACCCTAGAAGAAGAGGTGCAGAGCATGAAGATCACCTCACCCATGAGGAATCACTAATGAAGAGATCACCTATCAAGGAGAAAGAAAAGAAGAATCTCTTGTGCTGGAATCCCCAGTAAGGAAGAAGTAAAAGGTGACGGATGAGGAAAACTCAGAAGAAACAAAGAGTCTAGATGCCTACATCAGTGACAAGGATGATGATGATGATCTTGAAGGAGGTGAAGACCATCCAGTATATGATGTGCATGATTATGAGGAGGAAGGAGATGAAGAGTATAACAAGGAAGATGAGGAGAAGAATGATGAGGAAGAAGTTGAGGCTCAAGGAAAGGGGGTGAGTGAAGAAGTAAGCACCAACAACCCCCATGCTCACCAAGGAGGAAGTAGAGAAAGCTAAGGAAAGAGAAATGGATCACATTATGAAGAAGGTGGTGTAATAGGAGTTGGAAAGGAGCATGAATGAGATTATAAAAGAGATAGAAGAAGAGATTGGGAAGGAGTATGGAAACATGGGTGGAGATCCCAAATTGGCAGTGAGCTTCCCAAAATCTACACGAACAGTGGGAAAGTCATAGTAGTGGCACAAGGGAAGGGAATGGGATACATTGATGATCCTAGAAGGGTGCTATCGAGTGCTTCCAGAGAAATATACCTATAGAGAAAATCTTGGAAATGCCATCATTTGATGAAGAAGGTGTGTACCCATGGACAAGAAAGATGTTATCTTGGGCATTTGAGTCCCACGTGGATGAACTAGAATTTGAAGTGAGTTAGAGAGCACTAATGAAGGTGTCAGAAGCCAAAGGGATAAATTCATTGGTGAGAACTCAAAATATATCGAGATGAATAGGTCTGTAACGTGCTTAACAAAGTTTCAGTCAAAATTGAGGCCAAACTATTTGGGAGGAATGATAGAGTGAAATTCTTGGAGGAGGAATTGGAGAAGAAAAAGAAGGAGCTCATGGAGAAGAGAAAAGACCTAAAGTAAGAAGAGTTGATCAATTGCTTAGCTGAGGTGTGAGCTAAAGGAAGAAAAATATAAGGTGTGTGAAGTCTCTAAGAAGGTGGAGATGATTACATATGTAATTATGTTGCAACCCGATTTAACTCCATGCAATCAAAAGTATGAGTCATCCTTGCAATGTCTGGAGGATTTGACTCACATTATCACAATGGAGAGGTGACCAATTTCACTAGAATCTACAGAAAAGGTGTAGATGCGCGAGGAAATAAAATAAGATGAAGGTTGTCGATATTGTGGCTCCATACACCAAAATTCGGTAGAAGTGAAGGCCACCCAGTAATTCGTTGAAGCTACCTACGATAATTGCATGGCTAGAGATAGAGTAGCAAGTATATTGGTTCCCACCCATGAGATGGAAATAAAGGAGTTCCAAGAGATAAATAAAGGGAATAGAGTAGAGAGAGACAAGATCTTGGCCGAGGTGGAAAAGAAATCAGAAGCAATTGAGACCTTGAGGCTCGATCAAAAAGCCAACCAAGGAACTATACCCCTAGATCACCCATGGGATAGATTCCCTTTAATAATTGGGGAAGAAATTAGAGGGTATTGTTGACACAATGAGTGCAAAAGGAGAGGAGCTGAGTTTTGAGGAAGTGAGCACCCTGGTAGGTGATCTTTGTCAGTAAGCTTGAGCAAGGTCACTGCTTGGGAGAAGTTAGAGGTAAAACTAGGAAAGGATTTCCCTTTCCTCCTCCAGCAATAAACAAATTCCCCATTATTTCATTCTTTCTCCCCATTTCTTCATTCCCTTATTCTTTCTTTCTAACCATATAAAAGCCCACCATTCTTTATTCTTTAGAAATTATTTCTGAGGATGGAGAACAGACATAGTGTGGGGTGATGTTGGGCCCTGGAATATTGGCTAAGGATGATAAGGCACGTGGGCATGTAGGACCTAGTTGAAGAAGGGAGCGCAAGTTGAAGGCACATAGGTAAGGGTTTTAGCGTGGTTTTGTAGAATACACAATGCACGCACAAAACAAGATGGGTTTTGGACTTATCCATATTCAATTATTTAACCATTTTCTTTATGGATTTGATGAAACAGATAAGGCTAAAAGGAGCAAGGAGGAATACATATTGTGATGGTTGGTTGGAGGTTATGTGTGTGTTCGACTTCTTAATCTAATATTGACTACAAGAGCTTCTTTTTGGCTAGGAAGAACTACCTAAAACAAAAACAAGACCACAAAAGAGATTTAAACAATATATGTCATTAGGATACCTAGTGTGTGCTAGATACAAGAAGTATGATACTTCCTTGATGGTTTTCAACCCTTTGTTTAATATAGTTTAATGCAAGAGAATAACGTAAATAAATCAAATCATACTCTATTTGATATGATTTAGGTATCTCATCCAAATACAATAACAAAATCTAATATAATAGGCTAATTATGATTAGATCGGAAGTAGGGTAGGTAGTCAAGGTGTCAAAGCAGTTCGGGGAGTCGGATTCAGGTAGCTTGGGTTTCTTGGATATATGTTATTAGGTTTTTGTTATTCCGGGATTACAAATATAGATACCAACGTCTGTCAAGTATGATTGATTACGTTTTAGAGAGAACCGACGATGGTCATGGATAATCAATTTCGGTATAGGCGAGATGATACAAACTGAGTGAAACTTGGTTTTGGGGTTCACATTAGATTAAACAAAGATGGTAAGGATAATGGTTAGGTATGTGGAGGTGTTGGGAGTACTCAGAGATATTCAGGAATCGGGTATAGGGGATCAAATGATTGTGGGTGGTGGAATGGTTGGGTTCACAGGGAGGTAAGATTGGTGGGATAAAAATGTAAATAGAGGCTGATAAATAGAAGTGAAGAAACTTTGTAAATTGAATAAAGATGAAATGATGCAGGTTATAAGCACACTTACTGGTGTTGCAGGTTTAATGGCTAGATGTTGATGATGGTTGATCTATGAAATAGTGCTCAGTGTCATGGAAATGCTTCCTAGAATGCTACCGTGAATGCAAATACCTTCGGATCAGTCTTGGTGCTAGCTATGGATGTCTAGAGGTGTGAAAGGGCTCTAGTTCTTTCTTGCATGCAGATCTCCTTCATTCCAAAAATTGAAAATGTGGCCAACCTTTGAAACAAGGTTACCAAAATGAATATATGGTAACCAACCACGGTTTAGGGTGACTGACATCGGTTTAGGGTTGGACATGTCTGTTAAGGCAAGAAATCCTAGGTTTACTAAAAATGATAGATCTTGGCCAAAATGTTGGCCAAATCTCTTTATTCTCATGGATAAAAATGGAATGTTGCTCTTAGATAAGTGGAAATTTGGTTAGAAGAAGAACAAACATGTGAATTTAGGGTTGGACTAAGTCTTAGTTAATTAAGGTAGGTAGGACTAAGTCTTAGTTAGTTATGGTGAGTGAATGTTGAGTCCTAGTAAAGGGGAAATATGTTAAAAATAGGCTTGTGATGAGGTGTCTAGGTGAGGGGTGGGACAAGTTGTCTAGGTGAGGTGGAAATTAGTTTTAATTAAGGTAATTAAAGAATGAATGAAGTAAGGATGAGTATTCTTGTAATTATAAATAATTAAAATAATATTAATGTGGGGTAATAGGGTCATGGTTAGGTGAATATGTTTAAGTTGGCTATTTGAAAAGGGACCAAGGGAGTGTGACCCAATTTTTTGAGGTTGTGTATACTTGCACATAGTTCAAGAGCCGATCTTGATGGTTGCACTCATCGACAAATGGGATTCAGCAACCAACAAATTTCATTTGCCAATGGATGAGATCACACTCACCCTAGAGGACATGTATAGGATCTTGTAGTTACCAATAAAGCGGGGACATGGTTTATTCTTTTCTTGAGGAGGCATCCGAGGAGCTGATGTTGATGGTGTTTGGAGAGGGGATGTCATAGATGAGGTTCCATAGTGTGAGCCTGAGCTATGGATACATGTACGTGGCCCATCCTGAGAAGATGAGATTAGTGGTCCTGATCATGGAGGTAATGTGTTATTTTAGGTTGCTAGATGTGGATGGTGGGGATTCCCACGGGCCCTGATGGGGGTTCTCTATGACATGATGGAGGATAGGACCCATTTTACTTTGTGCACCAAACATATTTGGTGCAGTTATACATGGAGTTATGGGTCTACGGGTGGTTGCGGAGGTTCAGCTTGTGTTGTACCTTTCTTATTTGTTGTTGGGCATACAAGCACATTGTAGGTGTGCATCCAATTGGTGTACCCTGACCGGATGCATTCAAGACGAGCTTTGTTTGAGTTCACTACATGCATTGGGTGTGTGTTGTTGGAGAGCATAGGAATTCCTAGGCTACACATGGTGTAGCATACTACTAGTGCATGCTAGAAGGGTTGTTTGGTGTGGACATCATTTGGAGGCCATATGTTGGCTTGCCTTCATATAAAGTAGTTGGTTGTGGAGTTGGATGAGTTACAACTACTTAGGTGGATAGAGGGGCACCGTGCCGTGAGCACGAGATGATACCTATTGGCAGGGTCAGGTAGAAGTTTGGGCTGCTCCAGCAAGTGCCACCACCATTTCCTTAGAGGAGAGATGACGTGGAGAGGCCTATGCCTTTACCACAGCTCACAATGTCGATTAGGTAGAAGGAGAAGGTAGTGGACCGGTAGATTGATGACATCATAGTTACAAATAGATATAGGTAATGGTGGGTAGTCCAGCTACAAGCAACACCACCTAGGCTAAGGCATCCAAACTTGGCTACCCTTACAGTTTAGAGGGATACTTTATAGGGGCAGGTTGCCACTTTACAGGCCCAGATCATAGTATTACATGGGCAGATGATAGGGTCTGAGGCATATGTGGCCACATTACATGCACAGGTGGTGGCTTTATAGGCCCTGATTACCTAGGGACATGCACCTGCATAGGGTGGAGATGGAGACAGGGGACATGTGGTCACCTTGTAGGTACATGTAGCAGGTTTATAGGGTCAATTGGCCACCACACGAGCACAAATTGTGACCTTACAAGCACGAGCTAGCAACATAGGCATCACCTTAGGCTTTGCAAAGGTGGTCCCATGGTATAGGCATCAATGAGATATGATCTCATGGTATAAAAGAGAGGGACAAGGCTCACATGTATAGGGGATGAGGTCACCAGTAGTAGGTTAGGGTTCACAAGCTTGCTACGAGACCCATGACACCACCACAGAAAGTGTCGATGGCCAGATTTAGGGATGCCTTGAAAGAGGCCAGGTACTACCATGATCATTTGAATGATGTGGGGATAGAAATCCCTTCCTATGTAGAGTACAAGGTATAATAGGCATTGAGTTAGAGGACTAGATTGCGCACACATGGTGTAGAGATTATTAGGGCCGGTGAGCCTAGAGATAGGGTCAGGGAGAGGCTACTATCTCACAAAGGTCAAACCTAGCTATAGGTCGGGAAGAGGTGAGGTATAAACTCATGGAGGGTGGAGAGATGGTGGCATGGCATTGGGATATAGGATATGAGGAGGAGACAGATGAGACCGACTTGGACATGGGGTGGGGGATGATTAGTCACCATATATGTTCAGGGTATAGATTTTTGTATATTTTTGTTTTATATTGGCTTGTGTGCAAAGATAGTGAGGATGTACATGAGAGTTTTTATTCTTTTGATTATTATACCGGCCTACGTGTCAAAGATGTTGAGACTTATATATGAGAGGCACGTGTATTGATTTTCTTCTGTGCACATATGTATGGACACACAAATTCTAATGATTTATATAGATATGGTGATATTTATGGTATGATGTTGTGCTTATGTTGTAAAATTTTCATTGTTATATGTATATGGGTGAAAACTAGGTGGATTAGGCATGATGGAGTCAAGTCGGTTTAGGCATGATGGAGTCAGGTTGGTTTAGGCATGATGGAGTCAGGTCGGTTTAGGCATGATGGAGTCAGTCGGTTTAGGTATGATGGAGTCAGGTTGGTTTAGGCATGATGAAGTCAGGTCAGTGTAGGCTTGATGGAATTAGGTCGGTTTAGGCATGATGGAGTTAGGTGGTTTAGGCATGATGGAGTCAAGTCGGTTTAGGCATGATGGATTTAGGTCGGTTTAGGCATGATGGAGTCAAGTCGGTTTAGGCATGATGGAGTTAGGTCATTTAGGCATGGTGGAGTCTTGTTTGTAATTTTTATTTAATGTCCAAGTTATCGGTAACATGGGAAATAAATGATGAGTTATATGTATGTTATGGTGTAGATTTCCAAAATATTTGATTTTATAGAAATGTGAAATGATTGATTGGATGTTGTTATGATGTGGTAACATGGTAGATATGTATGTTTGTATTATTTTCCAAGTGTTGTAGAAAATGGAAACTAAGATAGAATATGAATAGGAAATGGGGGGAAATAGGTTAGGGTAAAGAGTGGCTGAGCTAACCTCTAAGGGCCCCATGCCCTAGGAGTGTTGCCTACATAGCCTCAAAAAAAGGGGCCTCAGGCCGATGTAGTTCTCCCATAAGCTAGGGAAGAATATGATGAATAGTGGAATGGGTTGGTAGGTTTTAGGCATGATTGAGTATAGGACACATATGCATGATTGAGTTTAGGACATAGGCATGATTGAATCTTTGGTGATAGTGAAAATTTTCAAAATGTAGATGTCGATGGTCTAGTCATGTATAGGATAATCAATAAGTAATGAAGAAGGTAAATGGTAAAAGGTGGTAAAAGAGCCACTTAATTGATAAGAACCCTAATGGGTCCACCATACCAAAGATGGGCTTATGAACATAAGACCCTAAAGGCGTTGCATAATGGACTATTCTAAGGGTGAAGAAAGTCACATGATCACGAAATGTCGTAGTTGCAGAGAGTCCCTTGAGCTAGATAGAACAGTAGGGTGAAAAGGAAATGAGGTGAAAATAGGTGGTTTAGCATAACTTAGTGTACGAAAACATGTTTACTTGGCAAGAAACCCATGATCAAAAATAGGAAATTCCATAACAAAAAGTTATCATTTTCTTCATTTTTTTTTGTTTTTGATAGACTTGATTGATGTGATAAGTCTATATGGGATGATTATATTATCTCCTTGAGGTCTTCGTGAAGATAATCGAGGCGGGAAGCTTCTGAAAATTTTATTGTATTTTTGCAATGACTTTTGTATATAGTTTTCCTTGAGGGATCAAATCTATTTATAGTAGAAGGTAGAGAGAAGAGATGTCCCTTTTGAGGAGTCATCTATTTGGTAGAATTTTGACTCAAGGATTTGAATCCCATTTTTCTTACGGACGTTTTTAAGTCATGGAAAGACTATAGAGGAAGATTAGGTTCTTCTTTAGAAGACAAAAACATGACGAAGTACACAAGGTTAACTATGAAAGAGATGGTTTTAAGTGACGAATGACCATGGGATTCCATATTTGAAAAAGATGACAAAAGTATCCATGAGAATCATGTTGTCTCAATACAATACCCATCTACATAGAGTCATGGTACTCATATGCATAAGAATATATAATAGAAAATAAGCGATTTGATATAAAAAGGTGACGGGTAATCACAAAACAATTCTTGTTTCGTCATTGATCCTCAAAATAGGAAACATGGAAGGTGAATGATTCTCAAGGCACGATGGAAATAGATAGAAGGTGATATAGGACTTGATTGATAATAAAATGGTGTAAAGATGGAAGGCATACTCTAACATGAAAGGGGTTTAGGTTTGGTTTACCTTTGAGTGAATATAAATGATAAGCACCTAATCCATAGGTATGAATAATGATATAGGGTCAAGCCAATTAGGAGCAAATTTTCCCATTTACTTTTTTCTTCTTTGGTTACATGTTGATTTTCCTTCTTGAGGGATGAGGTGTGACTTAGAAGGTTCACTCATGTACATGTTTATCATAGACACGTTTAATACATTTTTGGTATATTTGGAGATGGTCAAGTGCATTGAGATGATGTTCATCTAATAACTCAAGTTGTGCTAAATGGTCCTGGAAAAAATCATCGTCGTTGAGCATGTCTTGTAGTGATATGCGAGAGAGATGGAATCTAGACTTCGAGAGGCAAGATAGCCTCAGTACCGTAGACTAGAGAGAAAGGTGTGGTAGTAGTTGAAGTGTAAATACTAGTGTGATAAGCCCACAAGGTGAAAGGAATGTGTGTATGTCAATCCTTCCCAGTATCGTCAACTACTTTCATAAGAATTTTGTTCAAGGTTTTATTGGTTGATTTTGCTTGGCCATTTTTGTGGGTAATAAGGTGATGAGAAGCTGAGTTGAATGCCAATATCATTGCACAAATTTTGTAGGGTTTTATTTTTGAATTGCTTTTTCCATTATCAGTGATGAGACGGTGAGGGACACCAAAGTGACAAATGATGTGATGGTTGATGAATTCACATATTTTCTTAGATTTTGTAGAAATGAGGGTAATAGCTTCTACCCATTTAGTGTAGTATTCAGTAGTGGTTATAATCTATTGATGGCATTATGAAGAATGAGGATTGATCTTTCCAACAAGATCCAAACCCCATTAAGAGAAAGGCCAAAGGTCTCATGTGGCCTGTAAGGCATGACTAGGTGTGTGATGAAGATTAGCATGTTACTGGAATTTCACACAACATTTGAAATAGGAACAACAATCATGGTTTAGGGTTGGCCAATAATAGCCCAGGAAAAGAATGCATTTAGCAATAGTTAAACCATTAAAGTGACATCTGTAAATTCCATCATGAACTTCCTTGATGGTGTAAGGAATTTCGGAACTTGTAAGGCATCGCAAGAGGATACCATCAAAACCATGCTTATAAAGGAGGCCCTTCATGATGACATGAGAGACACCTTTAAGAAATGCACATTGTCCATTATGAGTGAGATCGGGAGGTAGAATGGAAAGGAAAGGTAGTCTCTGAAACATTTTATACCAAAGGTCACGTGGGTTAGTGTCTGTGGTTCACGGAGTTGACCTTACAAGATAAATAAGAGGGTAATTGCAACCTTTGTATTGTGACAAATATTTTGGAGTTGGTAGGGGAGGGGTATTTGAGAAGCTAGGTAGGCCATGGTATCCGCAAATTTATTGGTAGAACATAGGGTTGTTTGAAGTTTGTAATGATCGAAGGTAGTCAAAATCTTGTCGACATAACATTTGTACTTTTGTAGTATTTCATTACGGCATTGGTATATATCATTGACTTGGTTTACAACTAGTAGGGAATCACCAAATATATTAATTGATTTAACATCTAGGGAGATGACAGTTTGAATGCCTAATATGAGTGCTTCATATTCGGTGATGTTGTTAGTGAAATAAAAATCTAGTTTTAAAGATAAAGGCATAGGTTCACCATCAAGAGGAATGAGGATAACACCTGCACCACCTCCACACTAACATTTGGAACCATCAAAAAATAAGGTCATATGGTAGGTGGTATCATCGAAGAGAGGGTAGCAATGGATTCATCTAGGAAATCAAAGTTAGAGGGTTGATCTCAAGAAAGAGGTGAGTCTTCTAGTTGGTCAGTGATGACTTGGCCTTTGACAAACTTTTGGTGGATGAATTCATGGTCAAGGTCTACTGAAGCATGAGCATGAGCCAACTTGCAGCACATTGATGTTGGTAGGGTTTTGTGTACATATAATGTAGGGGATCAGTGTTAGTGACGAAAAAGGTTTTTGGTTGAGTAGGTAATGGCATAATTTAGTGGCGACAAAAACTAAGGCTAAGAGAAAAATTCAGCATGGGTGTACCTAGTTTCGTAGTCTAGAAGTGTACAACTTATGTAATAAACCACTTGTTCTTTGTGTTTCTCATCGTGATGAGTGAGCATAACACCTAGGGAATGGTCAGTAGCAGAAATGTATAGGTAAAAAGGTTGGTCATCTTTAAGAGGAATGAGTACCAGTGGTTGAAGAAGGTATTTTTTTAAGGTGTCAAAGGATTTGTGGCATTCATCATCCGATTTGAATGAGATGTTCTTTTAAGAGATGATGAAATGGTTGAAGCTTGATCAAAAAGTTGTGAAATAAACCAACAAATAGAGTACAACTTACCTTGCAAACTTCAAAGTTGACGAAGATCGGTAGGTAGAGGAATTTCTAGAATAGCCTTTACTTTAGCAAGATTGAATTATATGCCACACAAAGAAATGATGAAACCAAGTATTTTTCCTGAAAGCACCATGAAGACACACTTTTTAGGTTGAAGGAAAACACAATACTTGATGAGGTGGTCAAAGATGACCTTAAGAAGCTGTCGGTGTTTTGGCCCGATATTTGGATTGGTAAGAATGTCATATATGTAATCTTCGAATATACAATGCATGATTTAATGGAAGATATAAGTCATGACTTGCTGATATGTAGCACCCACATTTTTAAGGCCAAAAGTCATGACTTGATAGCCAGAAGGTCCCCCAAGGAGTGATGAAGGAATTTTTTTGTTGATATTCTAGAGTGAGTAATATTTGATTATAACCGAGAAACCATCCATGAGTGATAACATCTCATGGCCAGCGGTGAGATCAACTATTTGGTCAATTCCTGGTAGAGGAAAATCATCTTTGGGGCAAGCTAGGTTGAGGTCATGGAAATCCATGCAAATGTGGAGTCCCCCTATCACTTTTATGATAGGAACGATGTTAGAAATCCATTGGGGATAGTCAATGGGTAGGATGAAGGAAACTGAGAGAAGGTATTGAAGTTCTTCTTTGACCAGAAGAGCAATGTGAGGATGCATTTTCTTCAGACCTTTTGTTTCATGGGTTTGACATCATGAATGGTAATGATATTATGGACCACAATGTTTGGGTTAATATCGGGCATATCAGCATAGGACCAAGAAAAATGGTTAATATGGTCCCAAAGGAAAGAAGTAAAAGCTTCCTATTTCAAGCAACATCTAAAGATTGGCCTATCTTTAGAATGTGTGGGTCATTCTAAGTATTAATGTTGATTTTGATAGTTGATTCATTCAACATGGTTTCTTCTTAGAAGGTAATGACTGGTGAATATAAGAATCTTCTGCACCAAGATAGGTGAGGATAGACTCAAACTTCAGACATTGAATGACGTTAATAGAAGGTGTATCGTCATCGATCATGTTAGGATATAGGAAGGGAAGAGAAGAGGGAACCTCGCCATTGCATTGATAGGTCAGAGGTCCCAAGGAAATTGTGTTTATGAAAAAAAAGTTAGGAGGAATAGATTCGGGATCTATGGACTCTGTGGGTAAAGGTGGTGACGTTGGTGAATGAGGTGGGAATTTTTTTCTTCCTCAATGAAGTCGATGCGGGCCTTATTAGAAGGTGGTGTGGAAAATTCAATGCCACCACTACGGAATTGTGTTTACTAGAGGTACATGAAATGATAGTATGGAAGTTTTGTTCAAAATAAATGAAACCAAAACCTTTCCATGTGTGCGATTGGAGGAAAGTGTGGGTGAAGTGGCGGTTAGTAAGGGATTGGAGGTCGGATGAAAATGGTCATGTTTGGGATGGAGGTTCAAATGAATAGGTGGTAGTGTCAAGTCCCCGTATGTTAGGTTAGTGTGAAGGTGGGGACGACCATAAGGAAAACCTTTGCCTACACGGTATTCATAACGAGGGTTCGCGTAGGTTTCCATACTCTTGTGGAGTGAGGAATGTGTTGATATAGTATGCGGTACTCCCCAAGGTGAGGTGTTGAAAAACACTTTCTAAGGGATCGATAGTAGATATACGAGTAGCGGAGATAGATGATTCACTAGATGATTGGGTAGGAGGGTAGTGGTTGGTTGGGAAGCAAAGGGTTCAGTTCTGAGAGGCTCTGGGGCGTAGGACTAGAAGAGTTAGATGTGGGAGAGGTGGTGGCAACATTGATGGATAGGCTCATGGGTGAAGGAGAAGTGGGGGTAGTGGCAGATGTCTTGACTAGTACAAGTACATCGTTGGGTCGGTATAACATGTTATAAGTTTTGAATGGTGACGGGTCGGTGGGGATGGTATAGTTATGTCCTTCATGTTCAAATTTTACATAGCGGTGTAAAGTTGAAAGGACACAACCCATGGCGTGAGTCCATGGTCTACCAAGTGATAGGTTATCTTTGGAACTCTCCCTCTAAGATGTAGAATAGTTATGGGATAGTGCGACGGCCTACGCTAATATGAAGGATAATGGTGCCAAGGGTGGAGGTGATGGCATCGTTAAATGAGCACAACATAATTGGGTTATTATGCATATAATTAGAAGGAATGCATATTTTATTATATGCGTGGGAGGAGATGATGTTAATGTTAGCACCACCATCGATCATGACGCATCGTATGTGTATGTTATCGATATAGATAGAAATGAAAAGGGTGGGATCATGGTCATCTAACTGGAGAGAGGTAAAATCTCCTCATCAGAGAAGTTGAGGGTGGTGACTTGAGGAGTGGGCATGGGGGTAGAAGAAGGAGATGATTTGGTAAGCGAGGCCACATGGTGAGGGGTGATAATGGATTCCACTGGTGTGGGGTCATTGTGTAAAACTTTAATGGATTGCAAAATATCAATAATGGCTTTTCATGAGATTAGAAGTTTGGACAAGATTGTACAAAGGCATCTATAGAGGGACTAATGTAATTGTTTTATCATCATGTGATGGGTGACCCCATTAGAGATAGGGTATGTAGTCCACGAGATGGTGATTTTGGGTGTGGGTGAAGATGGTATATTGGTCATGAGGGTTTTTGATGGGTTAGTTGTTTTTTCTTTACTTTTCTTTTTAAGTGTGGGTGGCAAAGTGAAACATGTTAATCGAGGGAGTTGGATGGAGAGGGTGTGCCATGAAAGGTATAATGGCATGAGGAAAAAAATCCTAATGGTGATAAAAGCCTTGTGAAATGAGTAGGTGCACCGTATTTGGGTGGTGATTTGGCCAACTCTCTAATACGAACCATGTTAATCTCAAATTTTGGAGGTGGATAAAATGGTTGTGGGGGTGGAAAGATTGATCATTAAATGGGTAAAGGAAAATGATGTGTTGTGATAGGTGAAGGTGGAACATGGTCCTCATTAAGAAGGTCATCATCGTCGAAATTTTTTTAGGAGGAAAAAGTTGGAGAAGAACAGTCTTTAGAGCCTTACAATTTTCTACATTATGTCCTAGCACATGATGATAGGCACAAATATTGGTTTCATCAAACCCCTTTGGTTTGGGTTTGAGAGTATCGTAAGGTGAAGTAGTGGTAATGTGATGACGGAAGTCTCTAAGAGATTGGTTAAAATGTTGGTGTAGGACCCCGCTAATGGATCAAAATGGGAAGTGAGTGTGGGTTTGGGTAAAGGTGTGGATGATCGTGAGGGAAGAGGCTTTATAGGAGGGGAAATGGGTTGGTCCATTGTTCTAGTAAGTGGTATGGTCTTATGTTTTTGGCATCTGCTTGGGTAAAGGTGGGGTAGAAGAGCTAGAAATGGAAGGTTTTGTTTGTTTGACTACCTTATTAGAGGGTAGTGGATTCTTATCTTTGGGTTGCACCTTCTTGGGTAAAGGTGACATGGGAGTACGGGATGCGAAGGGAAAGTAGATGGTGGAAGAGGATGAGTTACCCATGGGGGCAACCGAGTTATGGTGGAGGTGGTTGGTAGAGGTTGGGTAAATGACATGGGTTGAAGTCGTATAGGAAAGGTTGGGGTTATAGTAATTGGTGGAGGTATAGGTGGTAAGAAGTACATGGGTGAGGGTGAGCGTGCTTGGTTTTGGGTGAAAGGTGTAACGAAGGCTCATGATGTAGTAGTAGGTTGTTTAGCTTTTGACTAGCCTTGGGTAGGAGACTGTTTGATCAGGGTTGATGGATGGGGCCCTAGGATGGATGGAAGGGGGGAAGGTGAAAAATGTGTGGTAGGTGAGATAGGTGTATGCAACCTAGAGGGTTGGGTTTTCCTTTTAGGCGGAGGGATAATGCTAGCACAATCTTGGGAAGATGTAGCTAAGTCCAATTTGATAGGTGGGTGATTTAGGCTTGATGTCGGCATGACACCCAAGGTAGTGATGGGTCTAGCTACAGATGAAGACATAGGTGTGGGTAGGATTTTAGGTTTTGAAATGGTTTTGGTCATGGGTAAAGGTTTGGATATAGATAGAGATGATGAAGAAGAATTTTTTTCAATAGACATGGTCAATGCCGATTTGGTTGTTGAAAATAACCTTGGGTAGATTATGGAAGTATATTCAGGAAACATTTACATTTGGGTCAAGAAGGGGAGCCAAAGATGTCCCCAGAGCATGGAATTATCAACGTAATCAAGCGATCGGATAGCCATTGTTGTGAAAACATGACTACTGAAGAAGAGGATGAAATTGGTTTGGTGGTGATCCCTGTAAAATATGTATGCGAGACAGGGAATTGGCTAGCCTCAGACTCTGTAGATAACAGAGATGAGATCATGTTAATGGGGTCCTGGGACTGGGGAGAACCCCTAATAGGTATTGGCATGTCTGAAGAGTCTCCTGTGGGTAGGAGAGATGGTAAATGTGTTAAGGTAGACTTCTCCCTAAGTGGAGGAGAAGGCGATGATGATTATCTGTGGATGGGAGAATTAAAAGTGTTGATTGTTTGGTAGGTTGTGAGGTATACAATGAAATGGCATCGGTAGAAAGTGTGGGTTCCTCCATGGGTGAAGGAAGAGATGAAGGGGACTCCTCTGTGGGTGAAGGAGTAGAAGGGGTATGCTCCTCTGTGGGTAGAGGGGCTCATGCCATAATTTTTTCAATAGATGAAACACGTGGGACCTGAGGGATGGCCGGTATGATATCAAAAACCACTTGGACTTCACAGACATTATTTTCACTGGATAAAGGTTCACTATTTTGATTAGATGATGGTTTATGGTTAGGGAATGGCTTTTTAAAGATGTGCAAATTTTGATTTGTTAGCGCATTCAAGTTGTCCATGATGAGGTCTCCATTATCTATCATCTCTTGGACAATGTTATTAAAAGTTATGCGATTACCATCTATTAGGAAATATAGTGTTAACATGATTATTTACGTGTGAGTAAATAATAGTTACATATGTTAAATATACCATATGATTAATATGGTAGTGCGAAATATATTGTTTGGTCATATATTGTTATAACAATATATCATTAATAGATTATTGTTGTATTGTTATACCGTGAATAAATATTCCGGTTATTTATTATAACACCTCCTATTTATTAGGATGTGGTTTGGGTTATATAATTGGCTATATAATAGCCATGAATGGTCTTTGTGTAAAGATAATTAGAATGAAATATATTATTATTGTGTCAATCTGAATGTTTTTACATCTCTAATTTATTAGAAACTCAGACCAAATTGTCATTTGGTATCAGAGCGAGCTGTGTCAAGATTTGTGAAAGCAATGATCTTTTGAATCTATCAAGGGGCATCTTGGTTGTACGAATGCCCAACAGATGAAAAATCATATCGTGCGCAGGTAGGAAATCAAAGCACGTGTTTGAGACTAGAGGAGCTAAGCATTAATATTTTGTGGTGCGCCTGATAAATTCAGCAAGAGAGTGATTTTTAATATCTAAGACCACGTAGTTACTACGTGAGTGAAAATAGATATATTGTTTTGAAGTGGATTTGAGTGTAGTCCGTCTGTGGTCGAGCTCCTTGATCTGGTTCACCAAGGAAATAGTGTTTGGGTGCAATATTTTTGGGTGATTTATTCCCCTGCACTTATTCGGACCTGATCTAGATCTCTGTGGATCCATGAACCCTGCAACTTAGTGAAATGTTTCTTAGATGCATTTGATCTCACTATAGGGCTCATGAGATTTTCTAGAAATTTGATCTTGTCTCCAACTCTCCCGTAGCGAAAGGCTTTGCAACTTGTGCATCACTCCAAATTTAGCGAGATCTAAACACCCGCGAGGATAATTAGCTGGACTCCACTGGTTGATGCAACTCAGTGAATGAGAGATAATCCACGTTTCTGCATGCAGCGGTGTCATTACTTAATGTAGCTGCATACTCTTTAATTGCCGCATATTCCATAGTATCCATACTTGTACAACTTGACACCCATCTAGCTTGATGGTCATTTCTATTCCCTCATGCATTGTTATATTTTTATCAAATCGATTTGCAGTACTTTACTTTGGTCCTGATTTACATTGGAAATCATGCATGCTTGCGTTGAGATTTGAATCGTGCTTCATGGTATCTCAGCCTTCTATGAAATACAAGTCGTTTCCATCCAAATAATTTCATCTCCACTCTCTTTCTAGTCGGGAGTGATCACACCACCCAACCTCATTGACGTCCTCTACCTACATTAGTTTTGGTACCCAGCTGCTTCCATATTTAATACACCTATTATTATATTCTTGGTTTAAGCATTGTACAACAATGACGCTGGTTGGAAGTGTTGAGGAAAATCAGAATTAAATCTTCCCAATCAATCTATTTGAAAGGAGGGAAGAAAAGAATAATCACAATGTGGAAACAGTTGAGTGACATGATCATATTTTTCTCGAAAGTGTTATCATTGGACTAGAGGATGGAGGCACAGGAGGATGGAGGTCATTCAATGACCTCTCGCCGATCTAACGATTGGGCCGCATGAAGTGTGTGGGCGTGTGTGTGTGTGTGTGTGTGAGTTTTCTTTCATTTCATAATTACAATTTGTTGTGTGTAGTATGATTTCAAAGTTCCTGTTTTGGATTGAATAAGTGAAATGTTCACATTGAGGGGGGGAACATGGTCTCATTGTTCCATTTCCATTATGTTTTATTGTTCAGTTTTGAAAGTAGTATTTCCTACATGATTCCCTGTTGTAGAGACATTGTATAATATTGATCAAAAAGTATTGTAGCAATCATGATGTGAAGGTTTTTGGTAAACCAGGAAAACCAATTGAAAGGTTTTTGGTAAACCTGTAAAACCAATTGTGTGAAGGTTTTGGTAAACTTGTAAAACCAATTGTGTAAGGTTTTTGGTGAACCTACAAAACCAATTGTGAAAGGTTTTTTGGTAAACCTGTAAAACCAATTGTGAAAGGTTATTGGTACACCTACAAAACCAATTTGGTAAGGTTGTTGGTAGAAGCTGGAGAAAACCATCAATGGAAGAAATGTGTGTTGGCACATGTGTGAGTTTTGTGCAAGCCCAATGCTGCACAGTTGAGGAGTTGATCATGAGCACACAGAGGTGGCACGCTACAATCAAAGAATGAGATTTGTTTTACCATGTAAACACTAAGGGGGAATGTTAGGAAATATAGTGTTAACATGATTATTTACGTGTGAGTAAATAATAGTTACATATGTTAAATATACCATATGATTAATATGGTAGTGTAGATATATTGTTTAGTAATATATTGTTATAACAATATATTACGAATAGATTATTGTTGTATTGTTATACCCATGAATAATATTCCGGGTTATTTATTGTAACACCTCCCTATTTATTAGGAGGTGGTTTGGCTATGTAATTGGCTATATAATAGCCATGAATCGTGTTGTGTAAATATAATTAGAATGAAATATATTATTATTGTGTCCAATCTGAATGTTTTTGCATCTCTAATTTATTAGAAACTCATACCAAATTGTCACCATCACTATGGCCTTTGACACAATGGTAATTACAGTAGTCGTGTTATTTATACCATGCAGGAATAGGATGGGAATGATCAAAACATATATGACATTTTATGGGAGGAAGTGTAATGGCTCCAACTTTAAGAAGATTTTCCAAGACCGAAGAATAGGGATCTCTAATTGAAGTGTACTTCCATTGTTCCCACCGGAGCTAAAAGGCCTGGATAGGGGAAAGATTGGAAGAAGAATGAGCTTGATTAGAAGGATGAGATGGTCCTACCTTGAGGACTACCATGTTGGTAGATAATTTGGTCTTTGAATATTTATTTTGAGGTTTTGAAGATGAAGAAGAGTCATTTGATTTGAATGGGGTGTTCTTGTTTCGTAATTGGATTTTCTTTTCTTCAATGGTGTGAATTTCCAGCTTTCGTGCCATGGTGAACGCTTCATCAAAGGTTCGGAAGGTTTGTACCTGCAAAGTTGGTGAGATGTTTCTGGCACAAGCTCTAGTGAACAACTCAATAAATTCATTCTGAGGTAGTTGGAATGTTAATTGGTTGATAAGACTCTCGCCGGTGGGAAATGAAATCGTGATAGATTCATCTTCATACTATCGAGTTGAATAGAGATCGGTCATGGTGACTTTCTTGATAACATTGATTGAAAAATGGTCTAAGAAATCTTGGGCTACTTGATTAAAGGAATAAATGGAATGTCTAGGTAGTCCACTATACCAATCCAATGTTGGTCCTATCAAGGACATTGGGAAGGTTCGTAGGAGCAAAGCATCATCGTGGGTGATTAGGTAGCACCCATGTTTGAACAACTGCAAGTGTTGTTGCTGAGGTCTTCTTTACTATTGAAGCGATTGAATTTAGGCATTTCCCAATGCACAGGGTAGGGAAAAATGGGAATAGATGGATGGATAGGCTTGTTATAGATTTCATCATAAGTTAAAGAATTACGGGATCCAGAAACAGATGCTTCTAAGGTCTACATATTTTCCATCATCATCTTAATAAGGTCACTAGTAGGTTCTCATGAATGGGTGCCCCCTACAAAAAAAGGGGGTTGATGTTGAATGTATGAGGTGGGTGGTATGCTAGTGTATGGTGGTGTTGAGTATGATAACTGCACAAGAGGAATAGATGTAGGTGGCACATAGCTAGAATAAGTGATAGATGAGGTTAGGGGTTGTTAGTAGTATGTGTAAGTGGGTGGGGTAGTCGTAACAACTCTAGTGGTGATTAGGGGTAAGGAATATTGGAAAAAAAGGTGAGGTTATGGAAATGGGTGTAAGTTTTGACACTGGAGTTGGTTGCGATGCAATAGGTATATGTGAGGTAACGGGTGCAGATGGGACTATACTTAAAGCGGCTATTAGAGGGACAACTAACGTCGCGGGTGCAATAGATGATGTAGAAGCAGTAGTTATAGCGGTTGTGGGACCTAGCTTAGACACCACAAGTGGTAAAGTTGATGAAGGTAGTGTTGAGTTGGTGCTAGTTGACACGAGAGGTTGGGGCGAGATAAGGATGAGATAGAATGAGCAAGGTAGATGCGGAGGGCAGCAAGATTCTGGTCAAGAAGTCTTGTGAACTCCTCATTACCAGTATTAATGGTGATAGGCTAAGTTGGATCCATGGGTGATAAGATAGAAGGGGGTGATGGGCTAGGTGGAAGTGGCTGAAAGATGGCATGAAGAACAAGAACGCGTTGGTTTGCCGTGATTCAACACCATGTGAGTTAGTGTGAAATAGATGAACCGTTCTCTACAAGTGACACAAAGAACAACATGGATGGAAAAAATTAATTATGAGAGGTGAACTGGCAGGTTCTTTGATAAAAATCAAAACAAATGGACCAACGCTGTTGGACATCAACCGATGGTGGTTCCGGGTGGACCGATGACGGTCCATGATTCACTTATGTTGGTTATTGTGGGAAAGCAATAATTTGAGCAAGTGAGACAAAAATTGAGGAAATTCAACTATGGAAGCTATATTTAGTGAATAATATTAGAATGTAGAGGATATGGTGATGTCCAGAGATTTTAAATAGAGAAGAAGATGAGATGAGTGCTCTTTGGGTAAACTAACCAAAAGCACAGGGAACCAACACTGTTAGATAAAGCGATGTGATCGAGATGTAAACCGACGATGGTCTCGTGATCGATGCGCCATCTTGTGAAATCTATAGAATGAAGAAAATTTTCTTTTTGTGAATTAAAGTTGAATGAGACACCAACCCAAAAGTCTGAATATGGTAAAATAAAAATGAGTCCTAACACACTCAGAAATAGTTGGAATACACCAACTATGATTATGGAGTGTGAAAGGAAAAAAAAATGGAGAATACGACCTCACACCTCAAAACGCAAGTCAAGAACAAAGCTAAGAAAAACACATAATCCTACAAGTGAATTTAGTGTGTTTAGCTTATGCTATTTAAATACTAACTCATGAATTTAGAACAAAGTTTTTGTTGGGAAGGCTTCCTACGAAGAAGGAAATTCTAAAGGTGAGGATTATTTAGACAGAGATAGTCAATCTGGGTGCCCACCGTCAATCCTCCTCGATTGTGTGATTGTTGTGATCTCTTTCAGGTAAGATGTTGTTTAAGAAGATGTGTAGATTAAAATTTGTGTAGTTTGGCAAAGAGAGAGAAGAGAGAATGTGCTTTCTATGATTCAATTGTGTTAACCATCACCTAGGCATGGAGCGTATAGGTTTCCCTCAGTTTTAATGTGAGATATAATGCAACAAATTATAATACCATGAAAGTGTTTAAAACCCAAATCGAAATGTGATATTCGATGTAGCAAGTGATGAACAGGAAGAGGTATGCTCTTTCACTAATGCAATACTAATGAAATAAATACTTATTCTTTTTAAAGCACTAAAAACACGATTGCTTTTAGACAATAGAAAGAAGGGGAAGATTCTAGAGAAGAAAATTAATGTGGAAGCTTTTGAAAGGAAAAAAAAAACACACAACTTTCACCTAGGAATTAATAAAATGTAAAAGAACCCTTGATGGGTCCCACTAGGCATGCCAAAATGTTTCACTATTTTATTTATGGATTTGATGAAACAGAGAAGGGTAGATGGGTCCAAGGAGGAATACCTATTGTGATAGTTGGTTGGAGGTTATGTGCGTGTTCGACTTATTGATCCAATCCTAACCTATGATAAATTTATTTTGGCTAGGAGGAACTACTTGAAATACAAAACAAGACCAAAAAGAGATTTAAACAATATATGTCAGTGGGTTGCCTAGCACGTGCTAGATCCGGGAAGTATGAAACTTCCTTGACTGATTTCAACCCACTGTTTAATACAATTTAATGTAAGAGATAACGTAAATAAATAAAATCCTATTATAGTTGATATGATTTAGGTATCTCATCTAAATAAAATAAGAAAATCTAATATAACAAGCTAGGTTATGATCAGATCTAGAAGTAGGGTAGGTAGTCAAGGTCTTTGAAATAGGTCGGAGGTAGTCGATTCTGGGTAGGTTGGGTTTCTTGGATGTAGGTTATTAGGTTTTTGTTATTGGAAGGATTACCAAATACAGATACCAACATTGGTCAAGTATGACCGATGATGGTTTAGAGAGAATCGATGACGGTCATGGATAACGGCGTTAGTATAGGTGGGATAATACAAACTCAGTGAAACTTGCTTTTGGGGGTTTTCCTAAGATTAAACAGAGATGATAAGGAGAATGGTTAGGTCTATGGAGGTGTTGGGAGTACTCAGAAATATTTATGAATCGGGTATGGGGGATCAAATGATTGTGGGTGGTGGAATAGTTTGGTT
Source organism: Taxus wallichiana var. yunnanensis (assembly GCA_018340775.1). NCBI lineage: Eukaryota > Viridiplantae > Streptophyta > Pinopsida > Cupressales > Taxaceae > Taxus > Taxus wallichiana. Next base: position 614,411,912 of record CM031244.1, read on the forward strand.
CACAAAGAGGTAAGATTAGTGGGATAAAAATGTAAATAAAGGCCAATAAACAAAAGTGAAGAAACTTTGTAAACTGGATAAATATGAAATGATGCAAGTTATAAGAACACTTACTGGTGTTGCATGTTTGATGATTGGATGTTGATGATGGTTGATCTGTGAAATAGTGCTCGGTACCATGGCAGTGCTTCCCGGAATGCTACCGTGAATGTAAATACCTTCGGATCGGTCTTAATGCTGGGTATGCTATCTTGAGGTGCAAAAGGGTTCTAGTTATTATCTGCATGATCTCCTTTGTTCCAAAATCTCGAGAATGTGGACAACCCTCAAACAAGGTTACCAAAATGAATATATGGTAACTATACGTACCCAAAATTATAGGTACCGCATCACCGAAACAATGCTACACGTGCGCCAATGATGATACAGTCTCCTTGCAAGGTGTTGGAATCCAAAAAGGCTCTCCAAGTGTATGTTAACATCCCGCATGCCCCAGTTAGTCTCTCGTGTGCTTTTTTTTCTCTTTCCCCCTCTTTTCCTTTGCTTTTTGTCTTGATTCTGAAACCACCACCACCGCAGGGCGGCGGTCTCGAACCGCGCCTAGTCAAGGTGGTGGTCTGAATCGCCGCCCCGCTTAGGCGGCGGTTCTTCATGAATTTTTCCAGAACATTCCTTTTATCGCGAATCACATAAATTTCAACGTTTACCAACTTTTTTTAATGCCTTAGCTCGTATTTATGATTCTAGTTCCCTAGAATAGTGTTTTTCATTGTTTATGGTAAAAGAGCTCAAATTGGTTTTCACCTTTGGGTAAATGGGAATTCTATAAATAGATGATTGATTTTCAAGAAAATGGCCTCTCGTAAACTACCTCTCATTCTCTCATTTCAAATTTTAGTCTTTAATTTCTTGCTTAGGAGTTGAATTAGTTTTTTGTTGCATGATAGTTAGTGATTGTTTTTTTGTTTAGAAGCCACATAATCTTCTTTTGCTAGTATTTTTATTGTTTCATGCGATCAATTGAGATAGGATAGTTCCATTCTTCATCGAAGCCATTAAAGTTGTAGGTTTTGTTCATCAAGAAAGATAGTTTCGTGTTCGGATGTTTTGTATTATATGACTCACATAAATCCCGCTAGGAATAACATAAAGCCAAGCTCTGTTCTCTTGCGCTATCCCTCTCCTACTCACATTTTATTCGGTCTACATCTAAATGCCATTGTTCCAATACCTATTCTTGTTGATGCTAAGCATTACACACTTTTCTGGATTCACGTGAGCACAAAGGAACGAGGAGACCACACTGAGGGGACAAAGCCACACACAACCAGATTTGCCACTATTCTGCAAAATCCAAGTTCAAGCTATCAAAAGTTCTAGTTAAAACATATCAAATAGAGTAGTGAATCATTTCATTTCAGTTAATCTCACTTTCGATATTTCGAGGAAGCTATGGGGATTGATAGTTTATGAGAAACTATGATTCACTCCTCACTTCTGAGGTAGGATCGAGAGTCTTTCAAATAGATTAGATCAGTTATTTGGTTATTTAGAATAGATTTACAACTGCATAGGCAAGTAGCTATACTCGGCTGCTTTGTTTGTTTTAATTTCGTTATTAGTTTAGTTGTCAATTTCTAGATATATTAAATAATTGCTCTTTCAATTCCGTTCAATAGTTTATCAAAAATACAAAATTAGTTTAGTTTAATTTTATATATGTTGTGGATATACTTCGTATAATTAGTTCATTTTACTTTTAGTTAGATTTATATTGTTTCTTTCGTATGACAATCACGAGACCTAGGGAGCCCAAAGAATACGTATTCGAGCCAATCGTGCCTCAACCCAATCTTGTTACAATAATAACTGATATAGATTAGAATCTTAGAATCCAAGTCTTCCGAACAACAATAGACTTACAACAGATCAGCTCACAGTTAAGAGGATTAAACATAGAAGATGACCAAGCACACACGTTTTGGATAAACCAGCCAAACTACAGATTACCCTAAATAGATACCCGCATGACTGTAGAAGGGCTTGAAAGAGAGAAAATGTTTGGTTGTGATCCTTTGGTCCCACAGCAAAACACAGGAGATATCTTTATTGACATAGACACTAGCTTAAGAATTCAAGTTGCTAGGATGCCTCTAAGGTACTCTGAGAAGATCGCACAACTTTTAGTTCTAAATATAGATGCGAAAAGGCATATGACTACTGGATATTAGGGATTAGGGATTGATTCTGCACATGACCATAGGAGGTCCACAACGACCATGAACTTACGGCTATGATTCACAGATCCCACAACCCAACAAGTCCATAGGTCAATCAGACGTTGATGTTGGTTTACGAACATTAGTATTTAGGTCCTCTCCACTTCCACCAACCATTATCACACAATTATCCTCACTGGACATAATAGCTAATCAAGCTAAGGATTTCTAGACTAGACCAGAGAATCACCCATAGAATCCACTATATATCCCTAATCCATCTTATGACCCTATCTAGAGACATACATGAAACTATCCTAGGTCATTTTCCATGTATACCACAACCTATAGATCGGATTACGCCAGAGCTTGATATTGATTGGAGCCTTCGAGAAGGCATCCTCACCGAATGATCTATCACACCGATTCAAGTTAAGAGGGCCTTCTTTTCCTTAGATTCATAAATTCCATTAGTGCGTGTGAAAGATATAACATTACCTAACTAGTCTACCCATACCCCACGTATATTTCATCCCCATCGGATGTCTCGACAAGATCTCGGGAGGTCGGGTGTAAGGAAGAGTTACTTAGATTCCCATGCTCAATTGTCACTTTTCCATCATACAAAATTGGTAAACCTGATGTGAACCAAATATTTATTCCTCTTTTATTTCTTCCATCCACCTTCGCTCTTTCCCATTATTTTGTGGGTATTCATATACCCCCAAATATGTCGGGATTCGATGCATATGGTAGACCTCTTTCAGGTCTTGAAACAAGCTATAGTCAAACAAATAGACAACCATCACCCTCACTTTCTACATGGGCTGATAACTATTCAAATAATTATTTATCATCTCAAACTCCACCTCAAAGGACTAGATATAGTTCTTCTTTCCAAATAGAGGAGTTGGATCAGCTCACTCAAATGCAACAACCAGAGCCTTCAGGCTCTAATAACATGACGCTTACTAGAGAATCTATTTCATCTCCTCGGGTCTTATTCAGACCACAAATCAGTAGACAGTCAGACCCACTTCCTTTTTTGGATGAGGAATACTTAGCATGCTTCGCTAAAAGTGAGCAACGCTTCCAAAGCATGTATCCACCAGTAGGGAGCTTACAAGTACAATCTGATACTCTATTCCAGGAAAACACCCCCATTCCTCCACCTATGGGAAATGCCCTTGGTGAAGTTTGGTAGGATAATGACCAATTCATAGTAGGGTATCATACCCCTTTATAGCCTCAAATGACACAACAAATGCCCGTAAGGCAAAATATTGTGTCTTCACCAATAGAGGTCATTTCAGCCTTGGCTGAAAAGGTTAGAGGGCTGGAACTTGCTCAAGCAAATCAGAATTCATATTTTGTATGAATAAGAATCCCCAACCCTCCACATCATCCTAGCCAAGTAGACCTCCTCACAGGAACGGGCACGTTGGGCATGCCTCCTCAGTATTCGCAACAAGCGCCAACTAGAACCACATTTGCTAACACCACTCCAATGGAAAATATGATACCTCCTGGTCTAGTACAAAATAATCCATTCCTGGGAAATACTCCTCCATACTTAAACATGTATTCCAAGTCACCACAAGGAGATATGTTCTCTTCTTCTCGGCATGTTCACTCAACCATGGGATTTCCTTATGTCCCCTCGCGAATGCATATGTTACACCATATGCGCTATCAATGGTCGAAACCTATGCGATAGGAAATTATTCAGAATATTTGAAAGAACATTTAGAATTCACCATACGAGCATCATGCTTCAAAGACCTCTTCCGATCTGGCCAAATACAAAGGGGAGGGAGACCCGAATGCACATATCAAGGCCTATGCCACAACCATTCAAGAACTGCTCCCTTGGGATGGGGTTGTTGCTAAAATATTCCCCAAAACTTTAGAGGTCATTTCCCTCGATTGGTATTATAGAATACCTGAAGCTTCCATCCATTCGTTTAAACAACTCATTTCAGAGTTCATTAAGGCATTCGACATGAAAACATTGTTGAGAATGGGAATCGGGAATTCTTGCATATTAAGCAAGAACATAATGAATATGTCGCTCATTTCATCCAAAGATGGCATACAGTCCTTTATTTTTTGGCAAGTGCTCCAAACATGGATCAGATGGAACTATGCAATTTATTCCTTCATTCTCTCATGAGAGAGATAAAGGAAGAAGTACAGAAGTTCTCGTTAAGAACTTATGATGAAGTACTTGAGAGAGCCCTCCGAATAAATCAAGCTAAAATAGATAGCAGTCATGCAAGACGTATGGAACAAATGGGAGGTTAGTCATCCCCAATAAAAATACTATGACCTATCCTAGTGCAGTAAATGCCAATCAAGGACCTAGAATCCTTAACAAGAATCACGGAGTGACAACAGATGGAGTAACTGACCAAGCTAAAAAGGAAAATGTTGTAAATGCTCCACCACCTATTATCAATCAATGAAACAACAATTTTACCCCAACAATCAATGCAGTGGATTTTAATCATCCACAAAGAATGGTAGGTCCAAACACAGGGTCCAAGTCAAAACTCAACTGGATATCAAAACCAAAACCAAAACCAAAGACAACAAGTGCAAAAATTTAATCCTAATAGTCAACAGTTTAATCAGAGTTTTAGACCACAACACGTGCCAAACCAGCAACCTAGGAATTACAATCCTAACTCGTATTGTGGTTTCCACAAAATTTGAGGCCATGACACTAGGACTTGCCACGATTACAATAAATTCATGCAACGTTTTCCAGAGGAACAAAGACAACTTTTCATAGATATGTTCTTAGCAGATCCTGCATCACCAATGCCAAATACTTTCATGGGAGAAGTCTCCCCTCAAAATGCACCCCTCAAGATCTTCAACGATCTGCTCCCAAATCACAATAACAATAAATTAAATCCAAATGGGATGAACAAGGGTGTAATGACAGGAAACAATGATCATGAAGCCTCGAATTCACTAAATCCACCTATTGCACCGTAATTAGGAAGTCAGCCATGACCCAAGATAGTCGGTTTAGTGGAGTTAGACACTGAGCTACATGTGGAAGCTGTAACAAGGACACGAGAGTATTCCTCTCAACCAAATCCAAGTTACCCGCTAGAGACAGATAACATTCAACAACCATTAGTAAAACCCCTAGGTGCCTATGATTTAATTAATGACCTAACAAAGACCTTCTCCCACATCTCCTTTTTGGACTTATTGAAGAACTCTCCTACCCATAGGGCTGCTCTTTTAGAAGCATTAGGTTTAGGTCATTTAATTAACATTACTCCACCTCCCGAAACACAAGTGAACCATATAGACTTCGATATTCACCCCCAGGGCAACCAAATAGGGATACCGAGTTTATATTTGACGTAAACAAAATGCCAATAGATCGCTGAGATTTCACATAGAGGTGATCCAGCCTTATATTTACAAGTGTGGGTTTATAACAACTACGTTAAACACATAATGGTTGATGATGGGGCAGCAGTTAACATAGTCCCCTTCTCTTTCCTTCAAAAGCTAGGGTATGGAGAAACAAATTGTTCCACAACTCGGAATACACTAAGAGGCTATGATAGCCTTAAAGCCACTTTGATTGGGACTATAATACTACTAGTCACCTTAGGACCCAAAACAATCCTAACTGAGTTTTATATTATAGATCGGGAAACCAACTATAATATGATCCTCGGCCGACCATGGATACACCGTATGAAGGCAATCCCTTCTACGTTATTTCAAGAAATAAGATTCTTGCACTTAGGAAAGATATTCATAGCAAAAGGTGATCCGAAACCATTCGATATACACCTAGCGGACCTGAAGAAAAGGCCAGGTGTTCACTCTGAGTTTGAACTCCCAACAAACCAACTTAATAAGCCAACCGACTGCAAAACCAGAAGAAAATTTGATACCTATAATGGAGTTAGAAGTTATGAACCTAATCAAGAATATCCCAACCCTCAAGGATGAGGCTAACATTGTAGAAACAATATCATTAGGAACTACTGCAAAAATTGTCAAATTGCTAGAACAGGATCTACCAATTTTCTGCCATTTGATTATGTAGGTATGGGATATACCCTAGGAGTTGGTTCTCTTCCAGCAGAGGAAATCTGCATGGTAGAAGTAACGAAGTAGAAGAAATAGACGTAGCAAATGTCCCAACATCCATCTTCCCAAGTAAATATTGGACTCTCCATTTTGATGGAGCTAGATGTCGTTATGGGGCTGGGGTAGGTGTGATCTTTACTTCACCTGAGGAAAGATCCTACCATTCACCTTTAAATTAAATTTTGAATGTACAAATAATGGCGTTGAGTACGAAGCCCTCCTCCTTGGTCTCATCATAGCTAAAAGGATCGGTGTTAATAACATTAGAGTATTAGGAGACTCACAATTAGTAGCAAACCAAGTCTCTGAGGTGTATGAGACTAGAGCTGAACACTTATAACTCTACAAAACAAGCAGTATTAGACTTAAGTAAAGGATTTGACTTCATATCCATTGAGGTAATCCCACGAGAACAAAACCTTCTTGCATATTCGATAGCAACCTCAACTTCATGTTTTACTCCAAACAGTGAGTTGGAAGACACCCATTTCATGGTATCCCTTCGTACTGAACCATTAGTAAAGAAAATGTCAAATCCTCTCTTAACGAACATAGCTGAGAATAAATTTACTATCTTAGATCATGTTGAGAGTGATAGAGCCACTCTTGATTACTTAAATGCCTATGTAGAGTTACATCTCACCCATCACATGGTAGATTTGTCCTTAATCCCACATTCGTCTTCTTACTTTGGAAATCCCATGATAGAGCTTCCCCCACAAAAGGAATTTGACATATACGTGGTAGAGAATGGAGAAGATCTGGAACTACCTCCAGCCCCCTGAATTTGAAGAAGGTAACGCTTCTTTAATTGAAGAAACGATTGATATTAATATCGGAACGGAGGAAGAACCAAAGATCTTAAAACTAGGATCTTCGTTAACTCCAGAAGAGATAGAAATACACACTCGAATCCTCAAAGAACATCAAAAGGCTTTTGCATTTAATTATAAAGAAATGACGGGAGTTGCACCACACATCGCAGTACATAACCTCGTCACCAAATTAGATGCAAAGCCAATTAAACAAAAATCAAGACCAATGAAGCCCAAGGTAGCTCTCATGGTGAAGGAAGAAGTAATGAAACTTCTCCAAGTAGGGTTCATCAAACCAGTTGATTACTCTCAGTGGGTATCTAATATTGTTCCTGTTCTCAAAAAGAATGGGAAGATATGCATCTGCATAGATTTCAAGACATTAACAAGGCGTGCCCTAAGGATGACTTCCCATTACCATCCATTGACGTCATCGTTGATGCAACAACTGGATTTGAGCTTTTGTCTCTCATGGATGGATTCTCGGGATACAATCAAATCAAAATATCTGAATAAGACCAAGCCAAAACCACGTTTATAACTCCTTGGGGAACCTATTACTACGTTGTTATGTCATTCGGTCTCAAGAATGTTGGCGCTACATACCAAGTGGGAAATGACGTATATATTTCATGATCTTATTCATAAAATCATGGAATCCTATGTAGATGACTTATTGGCCAAATCCAAGAAGCGTTGTGATCACCTGGAAGTGCTCCGCATCATTATTTCATGTTTGATCGAATACAGAGTCACACTAAACCTAGAAAAATGCGTATTTGGTGTGATAGGAGGGAAACTCCTAGGTTACATCATATCATCACGAGGGATCGATGTAGACCCAGCCAAAATCCGGCTGTTCTTGAAATGATCCCACCTTCGGATGAATCTGGAATTAGGTCATTTCTTGGAAAATTGGTGCAATCGAAGATTCATCCCAGATTTAAGCTTTGCCATTCATCCAATCAACAATCTACTCAAGAAAGATTATAGTATCGATTGGACCAAAGACTGCAATGAGACTTTGAATCGTTAAGCATTTCTTGTTGTCACCACCTACGCTAATGCCTCCTAAGCCAGACCACCCTTTAATCTTATATTCATGAGCTACCAATGTCTCGCTAGCCTACATGTTGGCTCAAGAAGATGATGACAAAAGAGAACGTGTGATCTATTTCATTAGCCGAACATTACTCAATTATGAAATGTGTTATACATAAGCAAAATGAGAATGCCTTGCCATAGTCTTTGCAACCAAACGCTTAAGACATTACATGTTAAATCAAGAAACAAGGGTCATTGTAAAAACAAACCATTTACGAACTTTCCTCACGCAAGGGTCCTTGTCTAAAAAGGCTGGATGCTTTATAACCTTAATGGGTGAATTTGAATTAACTTTTGTAAACCAGAAGTCCATTAAGGGACAAATCATTGCAGATTGGTTAGCTGACAACCCATTAGATGGAGGTGATCTAGTAGATCTAGATTTTCCCGATGAATGCATATATTACATCGAAACCAGACCTCCCATCTCTCGAATGTCCTTGGTATACTGATATTATTAACTATATCATGGACCATGCGTATCTAAGGTGCTACACCACAACAAAAAGAAGGTGGTTACGCATTATCGTAGCTAGATACGTTATTATAGAACAAGTACTCTACTGTAAGGATTTCGATGGAATGCTTCTAAGGTGTGTTGACACAGGAGAATCCAAAAAGATTCTTTACAAATCCCACAATGGAATGTGTGGAGGCCATTTGGGTGGTCATGCCACCACCCACAAAATACATTGGATGGGCTATTTCTAGCCCACTCTAGAACATGACGCAGTAGACTTTGTACACAGATGCCATAAATGCCAAGAATTTTCCCACGAGATTCACATGCCGGCACAAGCTCTATAACCAATCACAACTCCATGGCCCTTTTCTACATGGGGCCTAGATTTGATAGGGAAATTCTCTCCCTCATCAATAGATGGCCATAACTTCATAATCACGGCCACCGAGTATTTTACCAAATGGGTAGAGGTTATGCCTCTTACCACTATACCAGGTGCCATGATCACCAAGTTCATTTTGAACTAGATCATTTGCAGGTACAACATCCCACAAATCATTATCTCGAGAAATGGTACTTCCTTTAAGAATGACGAGGTCCATGAGATATGCGGTAGAAATTTTAAAATAAACCATCGTACAGCCTCCCTGTATTACCCTCAAGCTAATGGGTAGGCTGAAGCAACAAACAAAATGTTGAAAGCTATTCTCCTTAAAACGGTAAAAGAAAATAAACAAGATTGGCATTTAAAGTTATATCCGGCCTTGTGGGCCCACCGAACCTCAATAATAACACCAATGGGAGCAACTCCTTTCTCATTGGTATTTGGCGCAGAAGCAGTTCTCCCACTTGAGGTTGAGATACCCAGTCTCTGCATCTCCCTACAAGGGATTCTGGATGAAGAAGCTTATAGAGAAGCACGCCTCTCCCAACTAGAAAGCCTAGATGAGGCCATGTTAGATGCTGAACAATAGCATAGAGTCTATGCCAATTTGACCGGATGTGCCTTGGAAGAGATAACAAAAAGGTCTATGAACGATATATATGAAGGAGATCTAGTTCTAAGACTAGACAGCCGGATCGAAAAAAAAACCAATGAAGGAAGGAAATTCTAGCCCAAATGGTTGGGCCCATACCGAGTCATGAAAGACTATGGAAATGGTGCATATCTCTTATGTACATTGGAAGGTGAGGAATTCAATGAAACAGTCAATTCCTTGCATCTTAAACGATTCTATGCATAAGCAACCAACACTATTTGTATAATTATATCTACATTGCATCTTCATATAGTTAGGTTCATTTTGTCCACTCGTTTCGTAAGATTTCGTGATCAAGGAACTTATTCTCAAGCAATTCATTACAAACTTCTGTTGGTATTGGTAGAAGCATTTGAATCATACTTCTTCATTTTCATAACATCATCACCTATTTCAGAATCATTTCATCATATAAAGCTAGATATGACAAAGTCTTAACGGTAGCCATACCAAGGCCTACATGCTTGTTCTCACTTTTGGTTTCTTCCTAGGATAGGTGTCTTGCCTATGGTATGTTCTAGAAGCTTCATAGTGTCACATCTATCCCGTATATATATCTCTTTGGAAATAAGAACATACTAACATTTTCTCAAATAAGTAAGTCAAAATAGATCAAACAGAAAATTTTATTTTTACACATTTCCTTACCCTACCAACCTTCGATGATGAGCTTGTGTCTCTTACTAGTGACGTAGGGTTGGGAAAGGATGGGAATGCCCTTACTCACCTATGCCTTGTCCATGGTGATAAGCCCATGCTTCCTACTAGTAGCATGGGGCACAATGTAGGGAGTTCTCTTGACAATAAATGTTGAAGCTCATAAGAAAATAATTTGATCAAACCTTTGAAATCTTGAGTCAAAAACAAATGAATCAGATGTCCAAAATTCTAAGAGAGTTCAAAACCCCGAAAACCAGATTTTGTCAACCATGTGGCCATCTACGGATCTAAGTCTAGATAAACCACAAAGCAAGTTGCATTCTAAACTATGGAGTCACTTGAGTAGAATAGGTTTGTAGCATCCTAATTTGGTTCCACCAAATATTTGTCTATCTCTCATCACTACCATTCAACAAAATTCATAGCTTGTGCCCTTTCTAGCTCTCGGTGGTGAGCCCTCGCATCTTACTAGTTGTGTGGAGTTAGGAGTGGGGCAAGTTCATCCACTCATCATACCAGCTTGTCATCACGTTCTGTCAAAACTATATGAAGTACCGGAAAATTGCTTATGGAAGCTAAAGTTCAAAATCACATTGTGTCTGCATTATCATATATCAGCATCACGAAATACAAAAAGAAAGAAAGCATTCGTATCATTTTTTCTCCATTTGCATACATTCTGAAAAGCATATAAAAACAACATTATAATATACATGCGGAAACAAATCACAAAATCCTAGATACCAAGAGTCTGATCCAAAAAGAATATATATATATATATATATATATATATAATCAAGTTTTATGTACAATGCCATCATGCGCTAGGCATGGTCAAAACGCTCAATGAGCCTAGGAAATACAAAATAAAACGTATAAACAATATAAGAGAGCCAAGTGGCCTCTCAACCCCTATGAGATCCTTTGAAGGTGCATGACCATGTCTAGGACTCGGCTACGCCGGCGCTCTAAATGCACTGAGGGCTCACGATCCCAAGGAGAAGTACCAAGCCTCACTATGAGAGTGACTCCTCATCAGGTGCTCGCTATCCTATACCCGGCCAACTCAATACGGAGGGTAGTCACCATCTTGGCCACATGCCAGATAGGGGAAAAGACATCGCTGTGCCTACCAGCTACTAAAGGCTCCCCTGCATCCATGGATAGCTCCAGCATGAGTCTTCTCCATGGGGATCATTAGGGTATCAGTGCATACCCGGTGAATCAGGTCTCACCACTCATCAGCAGTCTCTGCAAACAAAAGAGAAAAGAAAATTAGTAAATGATCAAAAGGTAAGACCAATAATAAACAAAAGGTGAGATAGCAACTAAGACAATCCTAGCTTAAAACAAATATTAAGAGAGGGGTGATAACTCACTCGGATCTTCGGGCCTCCAAGAGGGATCCCTAGGATCAATGCACCGCCACGAGATGCCACCGCGACCGATGTCCTCCTCCACATGCGTGGGGCAACATAACGTCCGACTACGGACTCATCCTCTCCACCCACATCCTGAGAGGGAAACTCCTCTGAAACTAGAGTCTCCCTCTCCGCACTCTACTCTGCCCTCTTCGGCCTGTAAGATCTCCTGAGTGTCATGCCACTGGGATCATTATCCTCCTCTCCACCCGACTCGCTGACCTCCATATCCTCGGTCTCCTCCTCCATCTCTCCCCCTGTGAACTCCTCAGACTCAGATTCTATATCAATGGGGTCATCTTTGTTGTGGGTAGGGCTGGCAAGTAATCCAAAGTAAAGGTGCCTAAGGAGCACCGGCTCTCCCTCGAGCACGTACCATGCTCCTGGCTGCAATAGGGATGCCAGGAGTAACAATAGTCTAACCTCGGCCTCTAGGACCTCCCTAGCCTCCCAAACTGATCTAAACACTGGCACCATTGGGGGAAGCATACCAATGTAAGGAAGGCCAAACTGCTGAGGCACTCGGTCGAAGGGGTGTGTCTCTACCTTCCCTGTCCTATCCACAAGCTGCCCTGTGGTAGAGCAAGAGATTAAAGTGAGGATCTCCTCACCCCACAACCCTACCATGGCCTGACAAGGTGTGGCCTCCATATCATCAGTAGTCAGGGAAGCAACTGGATGGTGGGGTGCTCTAAGCACCGACAACTTCATCCATCTAGCTGCCCTCACGGCTCCAAGATCCACCACCTCTACGCCTCTCCCATAAGGGATGATACGCTCATAAACCCAACTCATAACTAGGGTCAGATGACTCAAAGACTGTCCCTGTAGGTGAACCACCCGGTACAAATCATGATAAGTGGTCCCAAGTATATCAGCTCCCCAAGCATAAATCTGGCCATGTGCCTCAATCTTTGCAATGATAGGAGACTAGCAATAGAGTAGAGTGTCCCTCCCTTGTCCCCGATCAATCTCGAGGAAAGGATCCCCATAATAGCCTGATGAATCATGGGGATAGGCAAGCTAGGAATGGAATGAACCCTCACCCCCTTCTTTGAACTAGTGGAGATAACTGTGTCTCCCATATATGAGGCCCACTGAGCTATCTGAGCCCGCGACCCCATTGTCTCAAGTGTGAGCCGTCTCCCGATGATCGGGACTCCCAAAATGTGGTAGACATCCTCCAGGGTGATAGTCCACTCACCCCTGACTCCTGGAAATCGAGAAAGTGTTTCGATTAGCATCCCAATATGAAAACAAGTCACAAAGTATGTGACTAGAAGGTGCGACATGAGGAACCCATGATATACGCAATATGCCAGCCCTCTGAAGCGTATCCTACTCAGCCTGAGAAAGTGCATCCAACACTGCTAGAAGCCAATCACACTCTCTCTCTCGGCTCCATCTGATATACTCCTCCTTCACCTGCATACACCCAAAAACATGTAAAAAGGAGTAAGTTAGTATTCAAATTGCATTAAAAAATCATTAAAACATATAAGAATACTAAAAATGCAAAATTTGGCTCAAAACACTAAGTTTTGGCATGCAGTAAGGGTCAGCCGCTTTGCCAGAGAAGGGCGGTGGTTCCGTAACTGCCGCCTTAAAGGGCGGCGGTCCTATAACCGCCGCCCTGCTCAGGGCGGCGGTCATGTCCCAAATTTTCAAACGGGTCATGTGCCCTAAAAAGACCTAAAAACATGAAAAACGACTATTTTTACCAAAACAAATCCTACCCATTAGGTGCCCCCCCTAAGTGACCCTATTAACACTAACATTTTCAAAAATAATCCCCCCATGACAAAGATTTCATCATTTTAACATTTTGGGGTAAAAATGTTAAATCAAGAAGAACTAACATGTGATCTCATGGGTCGATGTTCCGCTCACGGAGGCATGATCACTATCTCGTCACGAACATTTTGACTATACTCTCATCAAAAACCATCACTATGGGTCCCAGAGCTCAAAATCAATCAAATCAACACGCGCAAATGAATAGGAAAATGGGCCCATTTTTATATATATAGCATCTTGACCCATTTTGAATCTCCTTTTCGTAGGTTTGGAGTGCCGACGGAGGTAAGTTCTTATCCCCACGCAAATGGTAAGTCCTCATTTCATATTATTTTAGTATTTATTTTTTGATTTATTTTATCTATCTGCACTTGAGTCCTCTTTTCATTTTGCAGGTAGCGGGAATTTTGGATGGTGTCATTTCGACACACGGACGTGTCAGGTATAATTTCTAACTTCCCATTTTGGGACTGCCATACTCGGACCCACCATTTTATGCCTCTTCATGGCTAAAATGCTTCTTCGAGGGGGCAATATGTATGTACCCAAAATTTTAGGGTATTTCATCAGGAACAATGCTACACGTGCCCCAATGATGATACAGGTCTCCTCGTAAGGTGTTTGGAATCTAGAAAATCTCTTCAAGTGTACGTTAACATCCCGCATGCCCCGCTTAGTCTCCGTGTGCTTTGTTTTACTCTTTCCCCCTCTTTTCCTTTGCTTTTTAGTCTTGATTCTGAAACCGCCACCCCGCTACTTGGCGGTGGTCTCGTAACCGCCACCCAGTTGGTGGCGGTCCTGTAACCGCCACCCTTCTCAGGGCGGCGATCCTTCATGCATTTTTCCATAACGTTCCTTTTATCGACTCACATAAATTTCAACATTTACCATCTTTTTCACCACCTTAGTTCATATTTATGATTTTGGTTCCCTAGAATAGTGTTTTTCATTGTTTATGGTAAAAGAGTTCAAATTGGTTTTCACCTTTGGGTAAATGGGAATTCTATAAATAGTTGGTTGATTTTCAAGAAAATGGCCTCTCAGAACTACCTCTCATTCTCTCATTTCAAATTTTAGTCTTTCAGTTCTTGCTTAGGAGTTGAATTAGTTTTGTTTGTTGCATGATAGTTAGTGATTGTTTTTGATGTTTAGAAGCCACATAATCTTCTTATGCTAGTATTTTTATTGTTTCATGTGATCAATTGAGATAGGATAGTTCCATTCTTCATTGGAAGCCATTAGAGTTGCAGGTTTTGTTCATCAAGAAAGATAGTTTCAGTTCGGATGTTTTGTATTATATGACTCATGATAAATCCCGCTAGGAATTGCATAAATCCAAGCTCTATTCTCTTTGCATTATCCCTCTCCTACTCACATTTTATTCGGTCTACATCCAAGGATGCCATATTTTCTAATACCTATTCTTGTTGATGCTGGCATTACACACTTTTCTGGATTCACGTGAGCACAAAGGAATGAGGAGACCACACTGAGGGGACAAAGCCACACACAACCGGATTCGCCACTATTCTGCAAAATCCAAGTTCAAGCTATCAAAAGTTCTAGTTAAAACATATCAAATAGAGTAGTGAATCATTTCATTTCAGTTAATCTCACTTTGATATTGCCGGGGAAGCTGTGGGGATTGATAGTTTCTGAGAAACTATGATTCACTCCTCACTTCTGAGGTAGGATCGAGAGTCTTTCAAATAGATTAGATCAGTTATTCGGTTATTTAGAATAGATTTACAACTGCACAAGGCAAGTAGCTATACTCAGTTGCTTTGTTTGTTTTAATTTCGTTATTAGTTTAGTTGTCAATTTCTAGATATATTAAATAATTGCTCTTTCAATTCCGTTCAATAGTTTATCAAAAATACAAAATTAGTTTAGTTTAATTTTATATATGTTGTGGATATACTTCGTATAATTAGTTCATTTCTTCATTAATTAGATTTATATTGTTTCTTTCGTATGACAATCACAAGACCTAGGGATCCCAAAGAATACGTATTCAAGCCAATCATGCCTCAACCCAATCTTTTTATAGCAATAATTGATATAGATAAAATCTTAGAATCTAAGTCTTCCGAACAACAATAGACTTACAATAGATCAACTCACAATTAAGAGGATTAAACGTAGAAGACAACCAAGCACACACATTTTAGATAAACCATCCAAACTACAGGTTACCCTAAATAGATACCCGCATGACTACAAAAGGGCTTGAAAGAGAGAAAACGTTCGGTTGTGATCCTTTGGTCCTACTGACCAAACGCACGAGATATCTTTATTGACATAGACACTAACTTAAGAATTGGGTTGTCGGGATGCCTCTAAGGTACTTTGAGAAGATAACACAACTTTTAGTTCTAAATATAGAGGCTGAAAGGGCATACAACTACTGGATATTAGAGATTAGGGATTACTTCCACACATGACCATAGAGGTCCACAATGACCACGAACTTACGGAAAGTGATTCACATATCCCACAACCCAACGAGTCCCATGCAGTCAATCGACGTTGATGTTGGTTCACGAACATTAGTATTTAGGTCCTCTCCACTTCCACCAACCATTATCGTAATATTATCCTCACTTTGGACATAATAGCTAATCAAGCTAAGGATTTCTGGACTAGACCAGAGAATCACCCATATAATCCACTATATATCCATAATCCATCTTATGACCCTATCTGGAGACATACACGAAACTATCCCAGGTCATTTTCCATGTATACCACAACCTATAGATCAGATTACGCCAGAGCTCGATATTGATTGGAGCCTTTGAGCAGCCATCCTCACCGAACAATCTATCACACCAATTCAGGTTAGGAGGGCCTTCTTTGCCTTAGATTCATAGATTCCATTAGTGTGTGTCGAAGATATAAGAGTTGTAACACCCTGAACTGTTGTTACTTTCTCCTAAGCATTCAAGTGTTGATATGTGATTTCTAGTAAATGGATTGTGTACTTCGATTCGGAAATCATGCTTGATATGTATTAAATTTCTTGCAGATTGCAGATCTTGACTGAGTCAAAATATAAATAGACTCTTTTATTTATTTCATTTTGCTTCGAATATTAATCGATCACGGAATGAATTATACAGGTATTCATCAATAATATCTAGACTTGGACCAGAGGAATTGATCCAAGTAATGCTTTAATTTTGTGAAGTGATAAAATTAGATCACGAACCTTGAACATGTTGCAAGGTATGGAAGCATTTAGTAAGCTGGTCAGGAGTATGACTCAGGCTGATCTTGAGAAATGAAACGGTTCCCGATATCTAGTATATCTGGAAGGTCTCGATTAAAGACCAGGTAATAATTCATTGACATACAACTCTGTAATAAGAACAGGAGTGGCTCTGTTCTAGAAAGTATGATGCGAGTCTCTCCGAGTTTCGGAGAAGGACCAAACCAATTACTAAGGGTTAGTAACCTAAAACAATAACCTAACCTAGGGTTAGATTATTGTTAGTCTAACCTAGACCTAGGCTATGTGTTATGATCCTAAAATAATAACTAAGTGTAAAATGGTTAGCATGGTCATTACCTAAAACTCTAACCTAAGATACTAACCTAGCTAACTAAGAGTTTTTGGGAAGGGGCCTTTGAAGGGTGGCGAACCATGGCGGCTATTCTCTATGGCAATAAATGGGAAGGATAAGGATGAGGGAGGCATATGGCGAGAGAGGCTTAGGCGGCTAACCTTGGCGAGACTTGGCAATTACTAAGTTTAGAAATGAACTTGAGTTTTGGATGGTATTGCCGCCAATTTCGGTCGGTGGGAGTTGAGATTAAGCGGGAAAATTGGTTTAATGGCATTTAATGTCTAGGAGTCGAGCCGGAGCTCACGGAACAGCATCTGTGAGAAGTTGGAAGGTTTGTTTGGTGTATCACGATTTTCGGTCTTCTTCTCTCTCTCTCTCTGCTCGTTAGTTTCTTTGTTTCATAGCACCGATTCTCTTTGAGTTGCATGGCGAGAATGAAATTCTCTCGGCTCTTTTCTCTCGCCATGGAGGATATATTGTAAATGGGACGTGAAATTTTGTTGGTCAGCATTTGTATTTGGGAAAAAGAAAAGGAAGTTTGAGCTCTTCCTCTGGTCTTCTTCGGAAATTCGATCAAAATACTGGCATCTTAGGCCCTATCCTTTAAATATTTTCTTTTGTCTTTCAAATGTCTTCATTAAAACAACTCATTCATTTGTTTTGTGAAGATTAAATGAATTTTCTAAGAGATCTAGTTTGATTATTGGCCGTATGTTTTCTTAAGTTCGATTTTTCTTCAAATCCGTTTGTTGGGTGTTTGTGGAAATCGAATTTTAACTCTACTTGTTTGTGCATTCTTCCTGGATTATGCATGAGAGGTATTTATTAACAATATGCGAGTGTTCGGCCTGTTTGGCGTGAGCCCTTGGAATATACCTATGCGTAGTATGAGACCACAGTATGTCTTTGTTTCGTGGTCGTTGATCTTGTTATAGAAACTGTATAAAATGATTTGGTTGATTACTGTTATATTGAAATAATTGAAGGATAAAGATTTCCTGTGTATGCATTTTTATTTCATGTGAAAACTCTTCGAAAGTTTCGAAGCGGCCCAATAGATTCCCTTGCTTGATAAGGGTATTCGACTTGTTTTACTTGGTTGATGTTGATTGTTAACCATGAATGGCGTCTATTGATTTATCGGCCAATTTCTTGTACGTTGCTGTTGGGTTCAGTGGTTATGAGTGCAAAATCCTTAACAGTTACAGTGCGAATATATATATATATATATATATACTAGTGTGACTTGGACGACTCTGAGGAGTCGATTGAATAATTCATTGTATATTTTGAACCAAATATAGTTAAGTTGTAGTGACTTAATGGATGAACATGCATTTGATCTTGTTGAACCATTGGGATCCCTTCGTGTTTTGGGATTTTGGAGTCTGAGATGTTTATGTAGACATGTATATCTTCAACCTGTGCAAATTAGTATAAAGCGACTGGCTGAGAGTAATTTATTGGCTGGTTATTGTTATGCTTGGTTGATGAATGACAGTATGAATTCTTATGCATTCGCTTGAATTGATACATCCGTTTGAATCATAGAACTTCTGGAAGGGTAACCAGTACTTCTGTCTCTTTCTGAATTCGACCCTGGACACTATTTTTTGTCATTGTTGAGATCCTTAGTTTGGATGACTGTTTCGTGTTTTGACCTTGTTAGGGTAAGTCGCGAATAACGCACCAAGACTTGCATGCTGCAAGGTAAGGATCGTTTGGTTGAATTCCTTTCCTTCACTTCAGTCCGATTTTGACTGAGCAAGAATATGTATGCTATGTTTCCTTCCATTTTGATCTGTCGATCATGTGTGCATGATTTGGAAGTACCGTGTGGGCAACATAGCATAGTCCTTGGGAAACCTTAGATTGTTGATGCTGATAGTTGTTGTTTTCAGCGATACGCTTGTAGCTCTTGTTTTCAATTTGGTGATAAGCCTTGCACCGTAAAAGGAACTAGCATTGGGCTTAGGATTGATACATGATTTGTTGATGTGTTAGTTGCTATACAAGAGTTTGCTTTGTGTTTGTTCTTAGTTAAACAGTGATCTTGTTTGCGGCTTGTCTAACTTGTTCATTTATATATTGGTTGATTGTTTTCATATGTGAAGGCGAGATGTGATGAACTTATGTGAAAGGAAGTATGAATGGTTTGGTTCTTTCTCTTCCTTTATTTAATATTATTGATAATGGACTATCAGTGGGAAATTGTTTGTAACATATTGGTGGAATCCCGAATTGTTATGTTATTTCCTTTTTGGAGAATGAAACAATCTGACCAATGTTGTGATTTTGGGTTTAATGATTGTTGTGTGCATTCGTTCCTTGTTTCTTAATATTTGATGAAATATTAGGAAATGATTAAGACTAATTATAACAATGATAGAGTTACATAATTGTAATCATTACGTATTACAAGGCATAGTCGATTATGTTTACTTATGTGAATATCTGATCTCATTTAAACGGGGTGTTTAATGAAAACAATTGATGGATTGCAGATTGTTTTAAAAGTTAGTGCTTATCATGCTCGGTTCATTCGAGGCGACTCATGTTGACTATTTTTGCGGATGGTTGCAGAAGAGGGTAAAAGCAATGCGATCGATAGGTGATCAGATTGTTTATTTGATTTATTATGAATTGACTTGATTTTATGGATGTACTATATGAGAAAAGATGTTTCTTTTCAGTTAGCATTATATCAAGTATCTTTGTTGCATAAAATGTAATTGTACGAGTTTGAAAGGAATGAAAATAAGTGTTTGATACTTATGTGTTGTATTCTATTCGAATGATGAACTTCTTGGTTACGTAACGAAGAGGCATAGTTATCTTTGTATAATATGGATGCTTTTGTGATTACATGATGAAAGCTTGTAAGTAATTAGACTAAATTCTTATGAGTATTTAGTAGTTCTAGTTTGCTCTGCAAAAGCAATATTGTAATTTAATTATTGTCTCTCTTGGGGATAGGTTAAAATTGAGCCTAAAGATAACGCTAAACAAGTTGGATTGAATTACTAATCCCTAGTCCTAAGTATAACAGACAATAGTAAATTGGATTCTAAATCATTTATATCTTTAAACTAAAAGTATGATATAAATTCAGTTAAGAGAACTGATAGGCAATCAATGGAGATCAGATGGCATTCTCAAGCATTGGTTATGAGAAATTGTCCCGTTCTGTTGCTTTGGAATCAGGTGTATTCTAATGACTCCTTGATGAGAGCGTGACCGTAATACCTCTACCTGTAATGAGTCTTTTAGAGGAGGGTCGTCTTAAGACAAAGAATCCAGGGATTTGGAAAGGCTAACCTTAGGGAAAAGTCTTTAAAGTAATTTAATCTCTAGTGCGTAACGCTTGTTTTTGGGTAGATCTTCTCGAGGCGGATTTAAAGGATGACGACATAAGGTCGACTGCAGGGCTGTACCTCCGAGAAGATTAGGATCTTCTCGAAGTTACAACAATGCAGGTGACTTATGGCGACACCCTTTGCATTGATCGCTAAGATTTACACTTGATTTCGCATACGAGTTACCTTGGGACCGATTAAGAACGCATTGGCCATGTTATAAATCGCCTCGGAGATTTGGGGTATCATGACACACTGGTTGAATTGCAAGGTTGAACCAGTATGTCCTCATATCCCTAATCCTCGTAGGCATCCATATAACATTATCACCTTGTTAATCGCCCGAGTGATTATTTGTGAAAGAAAGTGACTCGATGAGTCGGTATAAGACATTCTATATAACATATGAATGGGGTGAAGGGCGTATTCAGTTGGCGAGTATGCGTTAAGGAATACGAGACATGAAGCAGATATGTTTCAAATCTTTGGCCAAAGTATCGCATTTGTTGATTGCGTTGTCCTAATTCACCTAGTCTAAGGGATGAGATGCCGATGAATAATGGTACTTGATTATTCAGATTAGATTCCTTGGACAAAGCATTCGAATCTGATTAGGGAAGAGAACCGCCAGAGTATTGTGTTAAATAAAAACACTAACTCTTTTTACTCATGAATAGATCGGTAGATTACCGAGTCATGGAATGAATAGATCGGAGGTATTCCGAGTCATTACAGCTGCATATGGTTGTCTGTTATATAAATGGTTATTTGAATTGTGAGTTCTAAATTATGTATTTAGAACCAGTATGCAATTATCAAAAAAAAATTGACTTGTTCTATTGTCTAAAATGAGGATGTTACATCTTGGTATCAGAGCTGAAGGTTGCAGCTCTTGGACCTATTGAGTCCATAATCTGATAAAAACCTGAATTTTCTTGTAACAGAAAATGGTTAGAACAAGGGGAAACGTTGCGAGTAATGCTCCACCTGAAGGAGGAGCGCAACAACCCAGAAACTCGATGAGATCCTTGCTGCCTGTTGGACACAAGAGATCGCTTGGCATGCTTGAGCAGCGGGTGACGGGAAATGAGGAGGATGAAGAAGCTGATAATAATAATCAGCAACCTCCTGAGGGCAATCCCGACACGGGTGTTGATGTTAATGCTGTGAATGCACTGATGGCAACCAGAAAATAAAAAGGCCCGATTGGCAGCAGAACTCACTAATGATATCAAAAGGATAAGTCCACCTAAGTATGATGGCACCACATTAGGAGATGGAGCGAGAAGCTGCTCGAAATGAAATGGAGAAGTACTTTGCTATAAGGAACTTCTCAGAAGAAACCAAGGCAATATGGGGAGCCTATCAGCTTTCTCACGAAGCATCTTCGTGGTGGGATAGCCGAAAAGCTGAGCTAAATATTGATGAGACCAATATCACTTGGGATCAATTTAAAGGCTATTTTAGGCAACGTTGGCTGCCACAACTTTTCTATGATCAGAAAATGACAGAATTTCAGAACTTGACTCAAGGGAAGTTAACAGTAACTGAATTCTGGGAGCGGTTTACAAAACTCCTCAAGTATGTACCGCAGTATCAAACTGACGAAAAGTTCAGGATACGGAAATTCATCATGGGATTGAATCCTGTGATAGGGGGAGAGGTCGATGTTCACAGTCCAACCACTATGGAAGGAGTTGTTGAAAAGGCCATAAGGCAAGAACAGAAATTAAAGGCTATTTCTGCTCATAAGGAGGAAGTGCGGAAGAAGACTGCAAACCCTTCTTCAACCTCTCTTGCACCCAGAAAAGGACCATGGAAAAAGTTTGGAAACAAGAGTAAGTTTCCAGGAGATAACAATAAGAAAGCAGCAGTAAATAAGCCTGCTGGGAATGTGAAGGATAATTTTGCTAAAAATTATAATAATGGTCAGAAGTCCTATGGAGGACAGCGTGACAATTATAAAACTGGAGGCAACTTTGAGCCTAAGAAGGGACCTGTAGGAGGCTGCTACACTTGTGGTAAAGATCATTACGCAAATCAGTGCCCTTTGAAGAAGGATGATCGTAATCAGCAGCATAAGATACATGCTGCAGTAGCGGACAAACAAGCTGAAAAGCAAGTGACACCTATAGAAGTTCCGGGTAAGTTATTGGCATACATCACTATTCTTTTTGATACGGAGCTCTTGAATGTTTTATATCTAATAAACTAGCTTCTAAACTTAAAAGAAAAGTGGAAAAATGGATAAATCTTCTTGGGTATGCTGATGGTAATAATTCTGTTCATACAGTGAGTATGTGTCTTTTTGGAGCAGTCCTTGACTTACCTAACTTTTCCACGGAAGTTGATCTCTATGTTGCACCTTTGGGATCGTATGACATTGTCATCGGTGTTAATTGGTTAGCTGATCATAAAGCAAAGGTAGATTGCTATGAAAAGAACATAGAATGTTTAGATGATCAGCTGGAATCAGTAGAGATTCAAGGTGTGAAACGAGAAATTTCAGTTAGAAAGCTGTCAGCTATGCAGCTTAAAAAGGCTAAGAATAAAGGATGTACCCTTTATGCAGTAAAGATATCTGAATCTGCAGAAGAAGATAGTGATTTCATGAAGCAAATCCAATCACATTACAAAGTTTAGGATGTTTTTCCGAGGAATTACAGGTTACCACCAAGAGAGAATTTGATTTTACTATAGAAATCAAGCTGGAGACGGAACCTATTTCAAGGCACCTTATCGAATGACTACTATTGAGTTAGTCGAGCTAAAGGCTCGATTACATAAGAGCTTTTTCTAAG